>JAOXJP010238701.1:0-23513 GCA_025762735.1 Platanus orientalis | reverse complement strand
GATCTACCATATATGGCCTCTTATCCTTTCTAGGAGCATTAAGAGCATAATTTTCTTACCCTTTTTTGTTTCAATATGAGAAGGTTCATGAAGTTTGGAGAATCTTGGAAAAAATGGGTTTTATAGTCCATTATTTGAGGTCTTTAGAGGTGTAGGGGTAAAATGGTCATTTTCTAGCCTTTTGGGATTTTGATGTTGGAGGCCTTGTGAAAGATGCTAAATTTTTCATGTCTTTGTTGTAGAGGATATTTTGGAGAGTTTTGGAGAAAATGGGTTCAAACAGGCCTTGATTCAAACTTCTGAGGGTGTAGGGGTAAAATGGTAATTTTCTAGACTTTCGATGCTTCAATGTGGGAAGGCTTATGAAGGTTGACAAATTCAAAGTGAAATAGAGCTGATAGTTTGAAGCTAAGGACCTTCACAGTCCTAGGGTGTTTTCTGGAGAGATTAGGGTTTAGTCTAATTGATCCTTAAGTGGAGTATGGATATTGACATTGCATTTGTGACTAGAATTTCCTTTAAGAATGCCTAACTATTTGGGGTTTGGGGGGTTTAAGATCTGACTTTGTCTCTTACTGTATTGAATTCATCTAACTCCATTAATTATCCCAAGTCAAAATTTGGGTGCTGACAGTCGTCTTCATTGGCCGAAGTCAAGGATTTGCTGGCATCCATGTCGACTTCCCACTAATCTTAGGGTAAATTGTACCACACTTTGTATGTTCCAGAGATCATACCTATATTCTTTTTGACGGTGATAAAAATGGTCGACAAGCATTGGCCATGAGGAGACATGACAAGAAGGTAAAGTTAAGTACCATTTAAAGGCATGTGAGTCTAAGGAGATCGAAAAAAAAGTTGCACTAGTAAATCATGTGCGGTAGCTGGTAAGCTGGTTTCTTACAAGAAATGACTAGTGTGATAATGCGGATCTTCATCCCTTGTGTACAGTGTGAGTGGAGGTAGCTGGTATCCTTCTGAAAATTGACTAAGATATACTTTATTTTTTATAGGCTGCCTTGACTCACCGAATCATTGGGAGTCTAGCACTTGAGTAATGATTTGATTGGGGAGACCTTCAAAACTTTCATATGTTTGTTGTTGAAGAGGTTGTCTTAGGGGATCCATATTCCAAAGATCATAGGGTTCCATGCCTAGCCTCATAAATTCATGGATGAACAATTCGATTAGGTGACCTCATGAAGGTATGCTTTGGGGTGCTAAATCCATATACCAGTCTAGAGGTGGACCATCCAAAGAGAGTGGAAATAGATGCAACAACAAATTGTCATTGTGCATTACCTCCCTGCATATCATGAACTTAAATAGATGGCATTGTGAGTATTGATAGTCTTCATCTAAGGAAATGACGAATAAGGGCAGTTCAAAGCCCGAGGGAAATGCCTTTGAATATACAACTTGATGGCAAGGGAAGGCTCGCAACTTGAACTTGTTTAAAACATTTTGGAAATATGTGCATTTCCATGGAGTCATGGGCACACGAGTGATCCTTACAGGGTGAAATGGTGGATCATGTATGAAGTCTGACAATGTAATGGAGATACTGCTAGTATTATACCTGTATCACACGATTGGCATAGTTATGCCTTTAGAGTGATCCTGGTATGTCAAGCTACTGTATAACCAATCGATCAATATCATTGACCCGCGTGACACTGATGCTAGTTGTGATTCCCTGAGTAGGTTATGATTACCATCACGTATAATCGATGCCATATTGCAAGTAACAAATGGAGACCGAAACAAATCTTCAGGCATAAATTCTTCTAATGTTACCGACATTCTTGGGGGTTGTTATAACGAGTCATTTTCATGAAGTAATGGTTGAGAAGCCTTAACTTTATGAACTTTTTTCTTTCTTCTTGATTACCCCTTTCATGCACAGTGGCCTTTTCCGAGCACATTTGGTAGGGCTATGTACTTGTTCTAACCCTGTTTTAGCATACTGGAGCCTTCTCTTGCACATGTTGCTTTGCTCTCGAATATAACCCAATCGTCTTCATCATTATCAACATCCCCATTATCTTGAGGATTCATGAAGTCGATCAAATCTTCTTCAACAAAGATAGCATTTGTAGTTGCGGCCCTCATGTTTGCATCCAACTCTATGGTATTTTTGTGTATTAATTCCTTAAGCTTGTCTTTAAACACAAATCAATCTTGCAAGGTGTGGTCCACAATACGATGATACTTGTAATATTTTAGATCATTAACCTTGTTAGCTTCTATAGGCCTCTTTGAGTCAGGGAGTATGATATCCTGAGATTTGACTGTTTGTTTGAATAGACTCTCTAAGTCATTAGGATGAAATGTATAAGCTTACTTTTGTCTTTCTTTTATTCTGTCTCTTGGGAGGGGCTTCTTCTCTATTGTGGTTGGCTTAGTTGTTTCTGCAGTATGCTTGACTTTTAGTTTGATAGGTGGCTTCTTAGTTCCTACCATAGAGGATTTCATCTTATTAACTATTATTTTTCCTTTGCTCTCGCGTTTGTGTTCTAGCAACCTCTTTTCTAAAGCAGACGTCTTGGATATTAAGTCATTGAACCCCAAGTATTTCTACGCTGTAAGATAGAGAGAGCTCGAAGGCAATATTTTGTAGACACATCTCAATGAGCGTTTTAAGAGGAGGTGCATTCTCACAAGCGTAAGACATATTCTTCCAGTTGTTAATAAAGTCTACCACTGACTCATTATCTCACTGTTTTTCACTAAGCAATTCATATAGCTTCACAGGCTTATAAGTGTCATGGAATTGTTGGACGAATGCTCATTTCATTGAATCCCAATATGGGATAGAATAAGTCTTCTGATTTGAATACCATATAAATACAGCCCCATCTAGAGATTGGACGAACAATTTTAGCAACAAGTCACCATGTTGGGCAATAGCGCCACATCAAGATTCAAAGTGAGTGATATGCTGCTTAGGGCATGTCATCTCATTAAATGTATTGATATGGGGTTGGACAAATTTCGGTGGGAAGGGTATTGCATCTACATGTGGAGGATATGGCTTTCTAGTTGTGTATGTGTTTACAATTTCCTACTCTTTGTATTCCTTAAGCATTTCAATCATCATTGCTCGCATATAATTAGGGTCCATCATGGGTGCAGTTGAATGTACATATGGTTCATGTGGCATAAAAGGAGTCTGTGCATATGCATTGTAACCATATGTCCAGGAGGCGTAGTTCAAAATAGTGGTGGCTCCTGTTGATGATATGTTGGCTGATGAGGTTCTTGTGGGTATGACCCTTATAGGAAACCTTGTGTGAGCGGCCTCTATGGAATGGGTGCATTGAGTGCAACACTCATAGTTGGGGCAGCCCTTGGTAAAGTAGCAAACACATACTCTAGTGTGTAATGGGAATACCCTCCTTGTGTTTGGCTTGGGACAGCCGGCCTTACTGATTCTAGTGCTGTAAGATTATGATATCATGGAATTTAACTCAACTATTACGATGTCCTAAGCGGCTAAACATTGATCTCGACTTTCTACCTAGGCTCGCCTGTTTATAGTTGTATAGTGTTCCCCTTCAGAGTCAGAACGGTACTCCCTAAGGTCTACATTTTCTATATTTGTTATGGGATCAATTGGTGGATCTTGCCCCCCCTTGATCCTGTTATTATCACTTCGGATTCTTGCGAGGCAAAGGTGACATTAACTATTGCAGCAGCCCTAGGTGTAGTATAAGGGCTATTCCCATGGTAAAACATAACGGGAGAGGCTCCCAAGGCTCTCCTAGTGGTTGGTAGCTCTCTTGAGGGTGTTCTAGGTGTCCTAGCACTTGCCACCAATTGACTTCTAGTCATCATGCCATCAGAGTTAAAAGCACGCAGTCATGACTCAGAAGGACGGAGTGATGGAAGGGGGGTCTTTCTTTGCCCTTGCAAACATTACTACTGCTTGGGAGTTTTGCTTAGGCCCAAATATTTTGTCCTTACCGACATAAGGTGTATAACCTATCCTGCCTTTAGTGTAGGAAGGCAAGGAGGGGTCAGCCCTTTGTAGATGTGCCCATGGCGGAGTCATATTAATAGGCATACTTCTCCCCTCTTGCTGCTTATAGAAGATTTTACATGCTCTAGACCTTTGTCTCTAGGCAATGTTTCTTTTTTGCTTTTGCTCGGGGGATAATACCCTTCTTCTTTTTAATGGTTTACTTTCCTCGATCCCCTTTAAGGGTTCAAACCCGGTCAAAAGCATTGAATTATGGAACTCTACATTAGCCTGAGCATGCTATCTATTACAGCGCACATGTGGAAGTTAGGTGGCTATATTGCCCCATTACGGTTCCTCTGGTAGGGTAAGTAGTCCTTATTTTAGATTTCTTTTTCTTATTGCATGAGCTTCTTATAAGCCTAGGTGGCCTGAATGCCCCATTCTGGTTGACAACTTATTCCTCTACTTGGCTCCTCATCATAATGGGAACTCCCGTGAATGTTATGTGTACTGTAGTCAGATTCTGGCTTTTTGGCAGCGAATGGGGATTTTCATTTGTCCCTATAAATGTGCGTGAATAGGACTTTTCCTTGTACTGGTTGTGCGTGAATGTGGAATTCAGGTGTTCATTCACCACCATGATGTCACATGAGTGTCGTTGCTTTTGCGAGTGCACATTCTTGCATGAATTAAAATATCATTCTCATTCACAGGGCATGTTTGCAACAAAGGGTCTATGGGCTCACCAAGGTCACTGACTTGTGTTTTCTACTAGCGGTCAGAGTCTATTGATTGGAGATTGGTCCCAGACTTAGGCATCCAAGATTCTCTCCCTCTCCGTGCGTGGAGTCGTCTATGATGATGAATGTTTCCTTGTGAATTAATTTTTTTAATTTCATTTGCGGGTTCCAATCCCAGTGAATGTGAATAAGAGTTTTCATTCGCGTAATTTTTCTGTGGTGAATGAAAATTTGGGACTTTGTCCAAATCAACAATTCACATATTTCTTGAGGCTTCAATTACCTTTGCATGGGGGTTCAGCTTAGATTTATGTACCCATTGTTTCTTTGAGTTATTCAGGATGAATGTGCCATCTTTAGCAGATACGGGCATTGTTGCCATTGTACGGGGGGAAACCAAAGCCTCAACCCTGGTGAAGTTAAGGAAACTAGGGCCTCAACCTTTTGTTGAGAGACTGAAGCCTCAACCACAGATAACTTTTGGGAGTCCAAAGCCTCAACCATAGGTGTTGCTTGGGAGACCGAAGCCTCAACCATATGGATAGATGGTGGTGGGGAGACCAAAGCCTTAACCCATGTTTTTGATGTGGCTACATGCCCTCGTGGTGAACCAATAAAGGATCCCATAGTTGCAATTTCATTGAAGCACCTATGAAAGAGGAAAACACTCATTAATACAATGGAACTTAAAGAGAGATGAGAGGAAAGTATAGTCTCATCAGGCAAGCCAGAAATTTGTAACACCAAATTTCAAGCCATTTCTTTTATGAGGCAAAATTCGTTGAACAAATTACCTAGCCGTTTTAGGGGCTAGTTTATTATTTTTATAGGCGGGGACTAATACTCCGAGTCTGAGAGACTTGTTATTTACTATTGTTTAACACAACAAACCTCTGATTAACCTTAAGTTTCTTAATTTGTATTATAAGGAAGAAGTTTCATAAACATAAAGAAGAAGGGGTAGAAGAGAAGATAATAATCCTTTTATTCGATGGATGTGATTACAAACTTCACTACTCATGCATCAGCAAATTTACCTAGCCATAGCATGATTCGTCATTAAGCTTCCAATAGTATCTTCCTTAGAGAAATCACGGAGGTATAATGGACTTTCTTTCCTCTTTTGGGAGAGAGGTGAACTTGTGGATTTTCAAAGGATAGAGTATCACTTCCCTGGATTATGAGAGTGAGGTTTGCTTGAGAATTTGTGCTCATGATGGATCTTCAAAACTTTTTAAAAAAACTTTTTAGAACTTTCAAAACATGATTTCTCATGCAGCTTTGGAGGTATTTATAGCAGCAAAAACGATTTTGAGAAGAGTCCTCATTAAGGAAGAACTCTATCTCATGCTTGACTTTTTTATTAGAGTGGGATTCTTCAATCCTTATCCCAAAAATATAAGTAATTCTTCTGTGTGAGAATACACCTTCCTAAGTCTCCTGGGTGGTTAGGGAACTCATTAGAATTGTGGTTATCCAAAATAACTATCCTAGAAGAAGATAACATCGAATTTTAGTTTCTAGTTTTTGTGGTGCACAAACATGAATAGTGCATTCAAACACTTTTGGTGGCGAAGGCAAGTATCTACAAGCCTTTGATTTTGGGCAAATGAGATGGGGATTCTACATTCACCAGACTTAAGTGTGGTGAATGCCAAATTATTTATACATTTGCACACTTTAGGTATCTACATATACCAATAGGATATGCTCTACTATAGCAAAAGGGAGTGTGTGAATGCCTCTAGAGAAGGCAAGTAGAACAAGTAGTCACATAACCAAGTAAGCCTTTATGTAGGAAAATATAAGTGAAGCTCAAATATGGCAATATCTCATGGAGAGTGTTCTCCAAGGATTCACAAGTAGATTAATGGTCTAGATATGCAAACTAACCACAATACAAACTACTATGTAACTCAACCCTAAGGTTGGGAGTTTGAATGCTAAAAAGTGTGGGAGCACCATCATCGATCTTTCTCATCTTTTCTCTTATAAAGAAAACCTCCTTTGTAGCCACAAGAGAGAGAACCGATTCTCTTCTTCTTCTTTAGAAGCTTTGAAGCTTGAGTGAAAGTATAGAAATAGTAGATCTTGTAGAGCTCTTCTTCTTACCCAAAAACCTCTTTTTTCCCTTTTACAAATGCCCTTAAACCCTTAGGTTTATAAGAGGAAAATGTTTTTTATAGGGGTCATGGCAAACTACAACCCTTGCATGAGAATCTTCCAAAACGAGCAACAAATCATAAACATTAATTTTAATTTTGAATTGTTTTGCCCAGTTTGGCATGCTCCACTTATGTTGGAGTGCTTCACTAGGTGCGGTTTTTCTCAGTTGTGACAGACAAGAGAAAAAATAAAGCGCTCCATTTTAGGGTTAGAGCTCTCCAATTCCTCTTTGGAGCGCTTCAAACTGGACAGGGAATTTTGCCAGTTTAGTTCCCATTTAGAGTGCTCCACCACCTTTGGAGCGCTTCAATATGTTCTGGAGCACTCCATTTTCTTTAGTTTCGTGTTGAATGACTCTAAGGATCACTCTAACCATAGGGAAGTGGTCTTTGGGGATTCTAACGGTCTATTTAAGTGATACTTACCCTCACTTACCTTTGCGGATGCGAAATGATGCAAATGATGTGAACATGTCGCTCTAGTCCTCGCATGATCCCGGCTTGCTTCCATGGAGCATTCTTGGTCTTCAAGAGTGATCTTCAAATATTGTGGACACAAGAACCTCTTAGACTCTAGCTTGAACATGTCATAGCCTAATCTATCAACCCATGTATTTTTCTACTCATGGAATTTACAGCATGTACATTTATAGTTATAATTTTATTTAGATAATCATCAATTGATGAATTTTATCATGCTTCCTTGATCTTTATTTGTATTAATAGTTTCCTGGTGTATTAAAGAGTAAGAGAATTTGACTTAAACTCTACTTCTTCTAAGATTTCTCTTGTGTATGGGATATGTGTCATTTATTCACAGGGTTGCAAAAGGACATGTGTCATCATACATGTCATTTTGTATTGTTTGACTCATATGGATCACTTTTTACTCACATGAATTGGATTAATTGTGATGTTGGCACATGGGTTGTGGACTTCATTTTACATGTTTGCCATGTGTCGAGTATTGTATGGTTCTTTTTAAAAGATTTTTGAGTACTTGTAAAAAAATTACTAAGATGAGTAGCATGCCATGTGTCACCTTCAGGAAGTCTTCGCGAAGATATGTTTTGTCATGTGAGATGATTTATTTTTGTGCCACATGTAGCTTGTTGGAAGTTTTACTCACAAGGATGATTTTCTACTCATGTGAGTTGGGTTACCACATGTTGTTGTTGATGTCACCTTCATCATATTTATTCACATACGCATTAAATGCACATCATATCGTTGCTTAATTGAGTTAGTGATTTGCTCCATCACAAAGTATATTTACTCTTACGTATTAAAATATGTGCCAACAAGTGGTAGTATTTTGTTAAGTTAAAAACATAATTTAGAGTCTAAGTATAAGTCAAAAGGAAAAGAAAGGGTTAGAAATGTAGAAGTTTGCACATTGTTTTTAATTCATAAGGTATTGATGCCCTATGATTGTTGTTCTATGACTCTTGTTGGTCCTTCTTCTTCATTCTTTATTCTATATCTTCTTCTTTTTTGTATTTTTTAACTACAAATGTGTTATTATATATCCTACAATTAATCCTAATCTTAATCAAGCTTGATGAACCCTAACCCTCATTTCTTAATCCTTAACCCTACATCTTTCACGATTATATTGAAATTTAGCATAGATCTTCACGATTATATCATTACTACACTTTTCCTCAATGTTTTAATCATAGAACACACCCATGGTCTTCTTCCAATCCCCCTTTGGTTATGTGTTAGAATTGGTATTAAAACTTAAATTTGAAATGGTGACAAGAAGTTGCAAGACTTTTAGAGAAATATTGACTAATCAACAAAGGAAAGATCAACTATTCAAAATTTCTAAGAGGTTAGAGAGTATGTAGTTGCATTTGAAAGAGGACATAAGGTTTAAGATTGCACAAAACCTTGAGGAGATAACTATGGAAGAATTTGGAGATGAATCTAGCAACACCATGAAGGCGATGCATCAACTTATGTTGGGGAAAATGTAGGACACCAAGTAGCCTCAAATAATAAAACATATTTTAGGAATTTTTATGGTAGAACTAGATTTATAATCATCAATAGTTGATATGTTACATGAATTTCTCAAGAAAGGTGGATATGATGACAAAGGTGTCATAAGAGACATCATTAAGATGGTACATGTTGATGTTATTGATAGAAAGAGTGCTCCTTAAGGGCCTATGATTAGCTTATTAATTGGATAAGTATTTTGATTGGTATAACATGATAGATGATTGGTGATTGAATTTTGCTAAAACGAAGTCGAAAGGATAGGAAAAAATCTGGTAAATCAATGAAGATGAGTGACCTAGTAATTTTGGATAACAACTATTTCTCTTTGGGAGGAAATAAAAATGCAATTGAAAGAAAGCTTTTGCTTTGAGGTTTTAAGGACATATTATATGACCAAATGATTACCTTCCGACAAGCTAATTTATTTGGAATAGAGTATATATAAAATTTGATAAACTATTCATGAGATATGATACATTGAAGGATGAAGACTCACCCTTTCTTTATTAAAGAATAATGGATTAAGGGTTGATATTCGAAAGGGCCTAAACAACATGTGAAGTTTTAATGTTAATGATTTGTGATTTGAAATACAATAATTCCCTTAAAGACTACATATCTGAACACTTTAATATGAGTAGGACTGCTCTTAATGAAATTTGGGGTTATCTAGTTACCTAAGTGGCCATGGTATTACAAACTAATGATTTACCTATTAGATTTTCTGATACATTGGTATCACACTACAACAAGAAAATCTCACGACCTTCAGAGCTACTAACTAATCTGATGAGGTTTTTTATGCTAGAGGGTCAAGCTCAATAACTTGTGGAGAAGCCATTCCAACTTAGAATATTTATTTTAATCAGGCCATTAACTTATTTGGGTTTGATAAGAATAACCTATGTGTAAAAGAAGGTCAATGGGATTGTAGTGGTATTCCTCATTCTGTATGTTGATGACATTAAACTCATTAAAAGTGATTTAAATGTGTCATTAATTGTTAAGATCTAGTTTTCTAATCATTTCACAATGAAATATTTGTGTAAAAATTCATACATCCCAAGTTTTAGAGTATGGAAAGATAGAGGAAAATATTGGGTTTGTCTAGACTAGTTGTAATGACAAATTGTTAGTCAATATTGCAATAAAGAATTCCAAGAAAGGATTTTTACCATTCAACATGGAATTAATATTTCTATGGATCAAAGATCAAAGACAAGTGAAAAAGGACCGCATGAAGAAATGTTCATATACTTCTATAGTGGGAAATCTCATGTATGCTATGCTATAGTGAAGTGCATATTTTCTTTGAGGTTTCTATAGTTTGTAAGTTTTAAGATGATCCATGTCTAGAACATTGATAGTTGTAAAGTACCTTTTATGAATTTGAGAAGAAATAAGGAATATTCTCTTATCTATAGTATAAATAGTTGGTGTATAAATTTTGACTTTCAACCAGATTAGGACAAATAGATATCTAATTCAAGTTATATATATATATGGAGTTGTTGGAGAAGTGTGAAGTAGCAATTCTTAAATAATTTAAATACAAAAAACTACGTTGTGGTTAGTGACAAAACAAAGCATTTGTGTATGGTTCTGAAAGTCCTCTTCGAGGTCAGAGTTGTATATTTAGTTCACTTGATAATATTTATACTATGATAATAGAAGTGTTGTAGCTCCAGCTAAGAAGCCATGTTTCCATAAGAAGAGTAAACACATCAATCAAAAGTATTATTTGACAAAGGACATGGTATAAAAGGGGAGAAACATCATTTATTCCAAGATTGCTTCCTTAGATAGATTAATAGACATGATAACAAGTCATAAGGTTTTTATGCCCAAATTGATAAGATATGTGTCAAACATTTAAGTAGATAATTTTAAGGAAAAATAGGATATTAATGTGAATAATGCATTAACAAAGTCATTTATTTTCATTAAATATTTGAGAATTGATTTACTGATAAATAGAGTTTATTCATCCATAAATGTTATAGAGATTCTTATTATTTCATGAAGACAAAATAAGTTGTACTTAGGTAAATTAGTAGGATATGCGCCATATGATAAGATCATGGGAGAGATCTGATTATTTAGTTTTAGTCACCTAAAATGTTCACAATTAGGAGTGAGGATGGGCATCTCACTTATATGGTTGGCATACTATTATATGATAGAATAGTGATAATCTTTAATAAATATATACCCAACTTAATTAGGAAAATAATCACCAAAGAATTATGAACAAAACTAGTAACCTTGGAAAATACCTTGGATGACCAATTTATATGAAATAACAAAATAAACTTATTTTCATATATAGAGGATAGAGTGGATAAAAAAATATTGGGTTGAAAAGAGATATTAAATCAAGCTGTAAAAGAAATCTTACTAAAATCAATAATAACATCCCTTCCCTCATATGCAATGTCATGCTTCTTAATGCCAAAAACTCTATGTTAGAATATAGACAAAAAAAAAAAAAAAAACAAAGGGGTTTCTAGTGAGGACAAAAAGAAAATGAAAGGAAGATTAATTGAATTAAATGGGAAACTCTAAGAGAAAACAAAAATGATGGAGGACTAGGTTTTAGGGACTTACATAGCTACAACAAAGCTTTATTAATCAAGCAAGCATGAAAAATATTAAAAAATCTGGAAACACTTTGGTTAAAATTTATAAAAGAATTATACTTCCCAAACAAGAACTTCATGGAAGAAAAATGTAATAGTGATAGCTCCTAACTCTGGAAAAATATAATTAAAAGAAGAGATCTCTTGAAAAAAATGAATAAGATAGGAAGTAGGAAATAGGGAAAAATTAATTTCTAGGACGACAAATGGATACCAACAATAAGAGGAATGAAAATTAGAAGCAACAAGCCTATTAATAATCAAATTGAAAAAAAATGAGTGATGCAATAAACATCCAGGAAAGGATATGGAATGAGGACAGAATTATATGGCACTACGATAAAAAAAGGACAATAGATGGTTAAATCTGAATACCATGTGGAAGCATCAAATGATGAAAATGATACCACAGGGAATATATAAGAACAATAAATAGGGAATGACATTCAAGAGACAAGAATAAATCTACAAATCATAGACTTAGGAGAGACAAATAACAATCTAACACAAATAAACCCAACCAACAAAGGAAACTAGGAACAAGCAAGAAACAACATAAACCAAAGTAATAATCCACAAAGAAACATTCCGTGGGGAAAACTATGGAAACTAAATAATCAATAAAAATTAAACACTTTATGTAGAAAGTATGTAACAATGCACTACTTACAAGAGACAACCTGATTAATAGGAGAATTAATATAGACCCAATATGCCCACTATGCAATGACCAAAATGAAACTATTCTACATAACTTAGTGACTTGTCCAAGAATGGTACAAGCATGGCATGCCTCAATCCTAACAATAAGAAGCATTAGGCATAATAACAATACCTTCAAAGATTGGCTCAACAATTGGTTTCATACGGATGGAATTAAAAATAAAGATAGAAAATGGCTATGGGAATGTATCTCCATTTATTGATGGATTATGTTAAACATAGAAATGAAATTATTTTCAATGGTAAATCATGGGATGTAAACTCACTATTGTCTAGTGCATGCAGTAAGTAAAAGACCTAGAGGACCTGACAAGGTCCTAGGAAATGAGGAAAATAGATGTACACCTCCAAGAGAAGGCTTCGCAAAGATAAACTTTGATGAGACATTTTTTACAAGGAAGCAAAAAGTAAACATGGGGATCGTTGTTCATAATTCAAGAGGAGAATGCCTTATAATGCAAAACAAACAAATGAATATATGTTCACCACTACTAGCAGAGAGCGAGACGGCACTACTTGGACTACAAACAGCCTTCACCATGGGAGTTTAGAAGCTGATCATAGAAGGAGACTCAAAGATAGTCATTGATGCTATGAAGAAGCCATTGGAGGAATGTCAGAATGATATTAGGAATTGCATTAGCAATTGCAAAGAACTTTTCAAATACTTTGATATTATTATTATGCGGCATGCATGTAGGAACAAGAATAAAGTGGCACACTTAGTGGCCAAGAATAGCTTTGGAAATATTAGTCTTGATCTAGCACTAGGTATTATCCCTAGTGATATACAAAGTGCTTTAGATCAAGAAGTTGTCATGTACAAACATTTCAGTTTAATGCATTCTCTTTTTTACCAAAAAAAAGAAAAACAGAGTAGTTAAGTGTAAGCTTGTATGTAGGTGTATAGATAAATATACTGAATAAATTCACATTAAAATTGTACTTAAATGAGAATATTACAAAAATTGTACAGTTGTTAATATAGAAGTTCCATATTATCCTCAAACTTGAGAGGCTTGTATTTTGAAAGTATATTATGTTTCTTTAATTAACCAATTAATGATGCCCATGAGACAATACCAAGGGCATTTTGGAAATTGTAAATTACAATGTAGTTTGAATGCTTAACCAGGAATCTATTTCCTGACTAGAAAAAATGATTTTTAATTAGATTTTATTGTTTGATTGGACTGAACTTCCAGATCTAATTGATAGAGTTTATCAAGTATAAAAGAAAATTTTCTGTCATCCAATGAAATTTATGTGATTCTACCTAGGTCACAATAGTCGGCCAAGGGTTTGACAGTAAGTACTTTTATTCCTTTAGGTTTTCCTTAAGTACAATAAACAAAAAGAATATAGGAGAGGAAAGTGAAGCGAAATTATCCATTGAATATAGGAGAGAGAGGCAAATGAGAAAAAATTGTCCACTGAAAATGTTGGATTCAGCAAGAGTTGAAATGATCTCTTATAAGAGATCAATTGAATTATTTGAGTGCTTTCCATCACTTTAAAGTGACAAAGGGTCAACATAGGGGAGGAAAGTGAAGCGAAATATGAAACTTAGGGGAGCTAAATGAATTATAAAACCACATGGAAGGCTTATGGAGTTATTAGACCCCCCATAACTCCCCTAACAAAGGGAGGTTTTTGACAACCCATCAATTCCCTACTTAGATTTTGAACAATATACTTAACTTCCATAACAAAGTGGGGCGGTGACAAGTAAAGCTGTTAAAAAAAAAATTATCGTAATTCATCATTTTAGAAGTTCTCTTTAAACATCTAAAATGGAATAAATTGTAATTACAAAATTCCCCCTTGCTTTGATGTACCGAAATCGATTTCATGAGCACGAGTCACTTAAGACTGCAGCAAGTTTTCTGGCACACAATGTAGAAGGTGGGACCTAGAACGATTAGTTACATTATCTCTACATGAGGAAGAGAATATTAATGGTTATGTATAATTAAGCATCACTAAAAAAAATTATGTATAATGAAGGATGGTAGGCCATCCTTAGGCCCTCCTATAGGCCTGAAATCCTCTACGCCACTCCCCTTGTGAGCCACTCAATGGCCACACAAGAGGGGATCAACTCAGTTTTGAGATGTCACATCACCTCCAAAAATTATCCAATAAAATGTTTATAGAGTCACAAGTAGTAGAAAGGTAATTTTAAAAATCAAAAATCAAATGATTCATGTGAGTGATTTCTTCACTTAAAAGTGATGGAAAGTGAATGTGACATGTGCACCAGAGGGTGACCAAGCAAATAGTTGAAACGTCATGGGAGACAAATGAAGTTATCCACACACACACTTTTTGTACTAATTTCTTATATTAGGATTAATTGAGACTGATTTGAAAAGGGAGTGAGCAAGTGGAGTGAAAAGGGCCTCTTACACAAATTAATAATAAGAGAATGCTTGAGAGTTGGAGAGTGAGGAACAGACATGAGAAGTTTCTTGTATTAAGATGATAGAATCACGTTTGATTCCCTGATAAAAGAAAAAGCTAAATGTAACCATTGGGTTTGATATGTTTTCGCAACTTAACTTTCGTATGTTATGTTAGATCATGAGTCCTAACTGGCAATGAATATTCGGTTCCTCTAAGATGAGGATGGATTTATCTTAAATGAAGCATTAGATATCATTAGATTCAATGCAGCTGTTGGATACTGTGATCCTCAATTTCTAGGCATTTCTTTCTTCCAATTTAAATAAGGTCCACATGGGCCAAGGCTTGAGTTGAAATTTTCTCAACCTTAGACTGGGCCTGAACCTGATTTGAAGACTCGTTATGGGCTGGACCTGAGCTAAATCATTAAGATTTATACTGATTTGCTAACTAAAATTAGAAATGAAGTCATCTTAGGTTTTTTTTATAAAATGAAATGTTTCATGTTATCACATTTTGGTGATGAATGAAAAGCAATCCATTAACAAATCAATATGAATCTAAATGAATTCATTTTCAGCCATTGCTTCAAATGACTTGGGAATTTGAAATGAAATGATTTCATTACTGGTGGATGCTAAACAAGACCTTATACATGAAATCATGGATGTTAAGTGTTGCATTTAGATGCGGAGAATAAAATAAAATCTCAAAAAAACATTATTGATTAAAATTAATTTCAGAAAAATTCCATAATTTTTTTTTTTTTTTTGAAAATGTTCACAGCAGAATTTTATCATTTTGAAATTACTTTTAAAAATAAAGAAATTATATTGATTAAAATTAATTTCAGAAAAATTCTATAATTTTTTTTTTATTAAAATTAATTTCAGAAAAATTCCATAATTTTTTTTTTTTTTTTTGAAAATGTTCACAGTAGAATTTTATCATTTTGAAATTACTTTTAAAAATAAAGAAATTATATAATTAATAAGATATTGCCTTAGGTTCCACTTTTGCTTGCCGGACGAAAACAAATATCTTTGCTCATTTGATGGACCGAGGTGGGCAACTAGTTACCAATTCTGTAGCGGGCCACATTTGTTGTTTAGTAACTGAAGTTCTAAAAACAATCCTAAAATCGGTACCATAATTCAGTTTACTTGTATTTTATGGCAGATATGACCTTAAAATGGTACGGCAGAAGATGATTCATGTGACGGACTCCAATTAGTTGGAATATAAACACTGTTGTGTTGAACCGAGTTGTGTCTCATTTCATTGTTTCTCATTGAAATTTTATTATTATTATTATTATTTTGGTAAGATTCATCATTGATCTCTTCGAGGTAGAAAATTATTGGACATTTTAAGTGGAACAGAGAACATTCCTAAATCCACCAATTTGACGAGGAATCGTACAGAGAAAACACACACACACATACACAATGCTGAACTTGTAATTTTGGACACCAATACATGCTACTTAGTATACTTAGTCGATCAATAGCCCATTAAAGAGGACCTAATATTCAGTTTGTTAGTTATATTTTTATTTTTCAGAACAACAAGCATCATCGAGTTGGTCCAGGTTGGCCCACCAGTCCAACCAGATTAAACTGGCCCACTTCACCGTCTACATCCATCTCCAATTTGGGTTAAAACATTGAGAAAACACAATTTTCATATATGTTGAATTTATTCCAACACCCACTTTTATTTGTATAGATCAAATGATTTTCTATAAAGATTTGTATATATCTCTAATTTACATCTATGCTACTGATAAAAGTACCAACACCTTAATGATGTTTCTATTATTTTAGCCCCAATGTTTTGAGATGAAATTGTCTATAGCTGGAAAAATCCTCTACAGTCCGAATGGTTCTATCACAAGCACAAATGTGAGTGAATTGACTGAATTTGCGCTGGAATTTGGGTTACTGTCAACACACTGCTACGACAGATCATATTGTTGCATCTCCATTGGTTCAAAAGATCTAGTGAGATTTTTTTTTTTTTATTCATAAAAAAAAAAAAGATCGAGTGAGACTTATTCCCTATTTATGATTTCATTGTGTTTGTGTAAGGACAATTTTTTCTATTAACAGTATTGATCACGAAGGAAGTTTCTAAAAGTTAGAACATTTAGAATCATATGCAAGTTAAATCTCAAAATTTTAATTATAATTTTAAATAAACTAAAAAATCATATTTTTAACAGAATTTTAGAGACTTAACATGTCTAAGAAATGTTTCAAGATATGGCTCCCCTTCTAACTATGTGGGATGACTGATCGAGAACATTCATCAAATAGAAAAACTTCTAGATTAGCTATATGTTCAGTTCCCCTATCCACATCATCTCTATACCCCCACAATGTGGGCTGGGATTATGTTATAATAAGTCAATGCGGATGTCAAGGCTTACAACTCGATGTTATATATTAAATCTCGAAAGATCAAATATTTTATAATTTCAAAACATTCAGATTTCAGTGTTCAAAGTGCTCGGAGTTCACATGGTTCACAATGTTCAAAGGTTCTATATAAAGTATTTGTATGCTCAGGCCAACCCCACGGATAGGGTCTTGATCTTGTACTAAACCCCATGAGTAGAGGCAATGTCCTTGTTTAACCCCAAGGAAAAAGGATAATGTCGTTGTTATAACCCCAAGAAGGAGAGTCAATATTTGTGAGCCAAAGAGCATATCCGAAGTACTTTCTCATACTTAGCCTTGTGAGTATGCCCAAATAGTCAAGGACACACTTAGTTCGGTGTCAAGACCCACATAATTAATGGTCACATTTAACCTTGTGATAGGGCCTAAAATGGATCAGGTTCAAAGTCCAAAAAGATATTCACATTGCTAAGTCTGAGGGTCCACATAGTTTTAATAATCAGAATGTTTCTATAATATATAAAATAATCGTAAGTATCACATTTCCATAAATCAATTATGTCAAAAGCACATGGTTCACTTAGATTCAGTGTTAATGTATAATTCAATACTCGTAAGTTTGGAGTCACAATGATTTGCTAAGATTTCTTATAAAGTCAATGATTCAAAAATGAAATAGGATTCAAAAGTTCACATGGTTTAGATAATCCAATAGGAGGCATAGAGTTTAATAGAATCAATGAGTTTAAATATTTACACAGAAATTTTACATGTATTCCAATGAATCAAATCATATAGATCAACCAATAACACTCATAGTGTTCCAAACAAAAAACTAAGCAAGATTACCTTTCAAATTGATCATGAATAGAATAGATCTTAAAGGGGTTCACAACTTTACACAGATTTTCAAAGATTCCTATGGGAAAAATTCAAATTTCACATGTTCTAAAGAATTTCTTAAAGGAAATCAATCTACACAATGTTTAAGATCAATAATCTTTCACAAAATAGGTGTAGGTATAAAGAGAAAACAATAATTAATGGTCTAAATCATAGTTCTACAGAATTTTCAAAGATTCCAATGAGAAGACAGTCATTTCAAGCATAAGAAGCATGAAAGCTTATTGAACAAATTGAAATTCATAGATCTAAGATGATTTAAAGGATTGGATTGAAAAATTTTCAAACATTTAAGAGGTTTACATGATTTAGCATCACATAATTTGAAATTCAAATAGGGGTTCACATCAAATCACCCATAGTAAGCAAAATCTACTAATTAATGAAACTTATATTATAGTAATCACAAGTTTCAATGGCTTAAAACATAGGTTTTCACATATTTTCAGAGATTCCAAAGAGTTTCTATAATCAAAACATAAAGATCTAAGAGAATCAAAGAGGATAATACATCACATCATTCATAACATACAAGATTTTCTTACAATAAAGCTTAATTTAAGAATTAAACCATATTAAAAGGATTGGCCAAGGATTTTCCAGAGATTCTAAAGGATTCAATCACAAATTTCAAAGATCAAAGAAATCCATAAAAGAAGTTACTTCATATCATCTATAGTATGATAGATTTACTTACTAAGCTCAATCCAAAAGCTTCTAGGCAATGAAGCCTTCACTTTACTTCCTCAAATCATCTTGATCTACAATATTAGAGTAGATCTAACATTAAATGAATGAAACTAAGAAGTTTTAGTATAAAAATAAACTATTCTAGAAGAATTTTCATAGTTGGAAGGGAAACTTACCAAATTAGGAAAGAACTCCCACACATAGCTTCCAACTTCTCTAATCCTTTCCCTCTTTATTTTAATGAGAAAAATGACCTAATTGAGGTGTTAGTAGGGTTATAACTTGTCCAAGACGAGATCCCACATGCTTGGGGGACCAATGAGAAAGTGTCACATCAAAAAATTACTATTTTGGGTATTTTTCTTTATTTTTTTATTTTTTGATTTTTGGGACCCCAACCCTCCCCTCAATAGGTGAGCCCTCTGGACCCCCCTTGGTGAGTGCTCGCCTCAACAAGCGAGCCCTCAGCATGAAAAACCCAAACCTCCCCAATTTTTTCAACAAAACTCCTTGCTGGGAAAATGGTCATAACTTTCTCTAAAAAAACTCAGAATTAAGAACCATTTATCGTGTTGGAAAGAAGATTCGACAAACTTTCCAACAAGGTATGTCTCATTCTCTAGTTCACTTAGGATTAGTGTCAATGGACTCAGGAAATTACCCTAATTATGTAGTTGAGAAAAACTTCCGAACTTGAATAGTTTTAGGTTTAACTTAGGTTCAATACTTCTAAATTGGTCCAATAGGTTTCTAAGTCACTCTAAGGTTTGTATAAGCATGTAAAAGAACAATTTTACCCTTATGAAGGTGAAATTATGATTTTTACCCCTTAAGTGCAGCATGGGGTGTTACACTCTCCCCCCTTATAAAAATTCAGTCCCTGAATTTGCTCGTACCTTGGTTTGGAAATAAATGTGGATACTTGGACTTCATATCATCCTTGCCTTCCCAAGTAGCTTTTTTGTAGGTGTGGTTATGCTATAGGACTTTCACATAAGGAATGGTCTTAGAACGTAATACTTTCACCTTGCGATCGAGGATTATAACGGGCTGCTCATCATACAATAAATCATCTTGGATGTCCATCAGGATGTATTCCAATACATGCGAAGGGACCCGTAAGTACTTCCTTAGCATTGACATGTGGTACATGTTGTGGATAGGGGATAATTCCGGTAGTAGTGCTAACCTGTAAGCAACAACCCCAATCCTCCTTAACACTTCAAATGGTCCAACAAATCTTGGTTCTAACTTACCTTTCTTGCCAAATTGGGTCACTCTTTTGGATGGAGATACCTTCAAGAAGACATAATCACCCATTTCAAACTCAAGTTCCCTCCTTTTATCGGCATAACTCTTTTGTCAACTTTAAGCTATTCACAGTCTATCACGGATAACCTTGACCTTCTCTGTGGTGATTTGAATCAATTCAAGCCTGATAAGCTGTTTCTCTATGACCTCTTCCCAACATATGGGCAATCGATACCTTCTTTTATAAAGGGATTCAAATGGGGCTATTTGAATACTAGCCTAGTAACTATTGTTGTAGGCAAACTCAACTAATGGCAAGTGGGTATCCCAACTTCCCTTGAAGTCAATAGCACAAGCTCATAGCATGTCTTCAAGTATCAGTATAGTTCTTTTTTATTGTCCATCCATTTGGGGGTGAAAATTAGTGCTGAAATCCAGTTTTGCGCTCATGGCTTTCTGTAGTTTTCTCCAAAAATGAGAAATAAACCATGGGTCTCGACCAAAGACTATACTCGTTGGAATACCGTGAAAATGCATTATCTGATCAATATAAAGCTTAGCCAACTGATTCAATGGATACGATATCTAAATAGGTAAGAAGTGTGCAGACTTCATCAGTCGATCAACAAAGTCCATGGAAATGTGTTCCCACTTCCATTCTGTAATGTTGAGTGGTTGTAGCAGTCCTACTAGCTTTTGGTATTTAGTTTTGACTTGTTAACATGTTAAACACCTGGAAATGAAGTCAACAATCTCTCTCTTCATATTATTCCACCAATACGTCTCTTTTAGGTCCTTGTACATTTTGGTACTACCAAGGTGGACAGCATAGGCAGTCTTGTGAGCTTCATCTAAAATCTTCCTCTTGAGTTCATTAGCATTGGGAACACAAAGTTGGTCACCAAATCTCAAAGTGCCATAAGCATAAATAGAGAAATTGGTCCTATCACCATTCCTCACTTCACCTACAATCTTCATCAGTGATGGATCATCAACTTGTGCTCTCTTGATTTGATCAACCAAAGTAAGCTACACCTTCAAATGAGCAAGCAACACATTAAGATCCTTCACTTGGAGTTTTGCATTCAAATCCTTTAGTTCATGTAGTAGGGAAGTCCTCCCTACTTTGAGACATGCAAGTGAACTAGAAGACTTTTAGCTTAAGGCATCGACTACCACATTGGCTTTCTCAGGGTAGTAGTTGATGATACAATCATAATCTTTGATTAATTTCATCCATCTTCTCTGCCTCATGTTCAACTCCTTTTGTGAGAAAATGTATTTAAGCTTCTTATGATTGGTGAAAATCTCAGACGTCTCACCATATAAGTAGTGTCTCCATATTTTTAGTGCAAAGACAACCACTGCTAACTCTAAGTCATGAGTGGGATAATAATGCTCGTATGGCTTGAGTTGTCTTGACGCATAAGTGATCACCTTTTAGTGTTGCATAAGCACGCAACCCAGTCCCCTCCTAAAGGCATCACTGTAGACAATAAATCCTCCTGTGCTTAAAGGTACTGTACGAATTGGTGTAAATACAAGACTGTTCTTCAACTCTTGAAAACTCTTATCACATTCATCACTCCATTCAAACTTTGCATACTTATGGGTTAGCTTTGTCAATGGTCCCAAAATCTTCGAGAAACCCTCAACAAACCTCCAATAATAACCAACTAAACCCAAGAAACTAAGAATTTTAGTCACACTTGTTGGTTTTGGCCAACTTACCACAAATTCAACCTTCTTGGGGTCAACAAGAACATCTTTAGAGATAATGTGACCTAAAAATGACACACGGTCTAGCCAAAACTCACACTTGTTGAATTTAGCATACAATTTGTTCTTTGTCAGTGTTTGTAAAGCAATCTGCAAGTGTTCTTCATGATCTTTGTGGTTCTTGGAGTAGACTAAGATGTCATCAATGAACACAATGAAAAAATGGTCCAAAAATGGTTTGAACACCTTATTCATCAAATCCATAAAAGTGGAGGGTGCATTGGTCAGTCCAAAAGTCATCACAAGGAACTCGTAATGTCCATAACGAGTCCTAAATGCAGTCTTAGGTATGTCTTCGGCTCGCACTTTCAATTTGATGGTATCCTAATCTCAAGTCAATCTTGAAAAATATTGTTGCTCCTTGAAGTTGATCAAACAAGTCATCAATGCTTAGGAGCGGGTACTTGTTATTGATTGTTACCTTGTTGAGTTGATAGTAGTCGATGTACAACCGCATTGCTCCATCCTTCTTCTTTACAAACAACACCGATGCACTCCATGGCGATACACTAGGCCTAACAAAACCCTTGTAAGAAGCTCTTGCAACTGTACCTTAAGCTCCTTGAGTTCTACTAGTGCCATTCGGTATGGAGCTATGGAAATTGGTCCCGTGCCTTGAATCAAGCCAATCATGAATTCAATCTCACAATCTAGGGGTAAACTGGGTAGATCTTCATAAAATACATTTGTCAATTCCCTTACTACTGGTACATCTTCTATCATTGAGTCATCATTTCGGTTTTCCATGACATAGGTTAGGTAGCCTTGTCCTCCCTTGCGGAGTATGTTCCTAGCTTGGATAGCCGAGACCAAATAGGGAAAAGATTCTTTCTTGGTCCCTTGAAAATAGAAATCTGCTTGGCTTTGTATTTGAAGACAACTTTTCTTGGTGTAACAATGGATTGTTGCATGGTAGGAAGCTAAGAAATTCATTCCCAAAATGATGTTGAAATCTTCCAGGTCTAACAATATAAGGTCAACAGTCAACTCTCTATCCCCAATCCTAAGTGTACAAGCCTTACACACAAGTTCTACCAATATTATCTTATCCAATGGAGTAGAAACGGTTGATATGAAGTCCATGTGCACATGTATAGTATTAGCATGCTGTAAGAAATCGTGTGTAACAAAAGAATGTGTGGATCCAGGATTAATCAAGACACGTGCATTTTGAGAAAACAACTAAAGTATACCTGCCACAACGGTCTTGGAAGCCTCTACACCTTGCTCAATGACTGCATAAACTCTGTTCGTGTGTCTCCTTTCATCGAGATAATACGAGAGGCATCATTTGTATCTAATCCTACCACAATTAAAAAATAAAATAAAATAAAAACATAAAAATAGAAGACGTTGTCTTCACTCTTCACCTACTTACCTATAATATGGAAAAAAAATAAACATAAAAATAATTGAGGATAGGAAGAAAATGTTATGTGATGACAAAGTCCTTGAGGATAAGGATGAAAGGATTTGCTACTCTATTAGAAAAACCAAATTGTCTGTCTCCCATGTCCACGCATACAAAAGGTAGCTGTGGCAATTTGTGTTGGCAGGTCAAGTTCTTATTGTGTATAAAGATAAGGGTATATGTTAACTCATTTTGTAATTTGTCAATTTCATTCCAAGTCTAGGTGATAGGCTATAAATGTTATGTATAATGAGTGAGTTTATGAGTGTCTAGTGTGGAGACCATCACCATGACAAGGAAGAGGTTCAAGTGCTACAAGCCAAGGTATATCAAGCAAAGAACCTAAGAAGAGCCAAAGAGAAGTGCCAAGTCACCATCTTCGAGCCTGAAAGTTAAATCAAGTATAAAACCAAATGGGTATTGTGTGGCA
>JAOXJP010238691.1:3897-23513 GCA_025762735.1 Platanus orientalis | reverse complement strand
CTTCACTTGATTGGATTGGGTGGTGGTGATCTCCATCATATTTTAGCATCATCTCCATTGGTAGGCTTTGTTTATGGGCTTTAAACTTCAATTAGGATTTTTTGTGAGATCTACAAGAGAAAATACATAATTTAATATAAATACATATAAAATAAATGTGATAATGCTCATTTTAATTATGATAATTATGCAATTTTAAGCAATTATCACATAGTCCTCGGGTGATAAAGAATGTCAAACTCTTCAAGTTCTATAGTTCACTTGACCATTTGCCCCAAAACTTTCGGCCTCTACAATACTGATCTTAATGGTTGATCAGTCAGCACCACTATAAGTTGAGCCAAGAAGTAAGGTCTAAGCCTCCTTGCCATGGTCACCAGCATGTAAGCTAGCTTCTCTAAGGGTGGGTATTTTAACTTAGCTCCGTGGAGGGCTCTACTAATGTAGTACATTGACGTCTAGATACGCCCATCATCTCATACTAAGGCAGAGATCACTGCTATCTCGGACACTGCCAAGTATAGGTAAATGTTTTCTCCCTGGACAGTCCGACCGAGGCAGGGTAGGCTCGCTAAATATTCTTTTTAAGTCTCAAAAGGCTCGGTTAGACTCCTCTATCCACTTGAACACTTTCTTTAAGAGGCTAAAGAAAGGGAAGCACTTATTTATGGATCTGGAAATGAATCAACTGAAAGTTGTTACCCGTCCGGCTAACTGTTGTACTTCTTTGGTGGTGTATGGGGGCCTCATGTCCAATATAGCTTTTATCTTCTTAGGGTTGGCTTTGATTCCTCTATCTGAGATCATAAAGCCCAAGAACTTTCCTATCGACACCCCGAATGCGCATTTGGTTGGATTTAGTTTCATTTGGTACCTTTCTACTGTGCTGAGAGTTTCTTCTAAGTCATCTAAATGCTTATCGGCTCTTTACCAGCATGTCATCCACGTAAACTTCCACGTTCTTCCCGATCTGAATTTCGAACACCTAGTTTACCAATCTCTGATAGGTGGCCCCTACATTTTTCAATCCGAACGGCATGACCTTGTAGCAATATATTCCTCTATCTGTCATGAAGTTTTTTAATGGTCTCATTTTTCATCCTGATTTGGTTCTACCTCGAGAAAGCATCCATGAAAATGAGTAGTGAGTGTCCTGAGGTAGAGTCAACGAGTGAATTTATCCTTGGGAGCAGGAAGCTATCCTTGGGATAGGCTTTATTGAAGCCAGTGAAGTTTACGCACATCCTCCACTTCCCATTGCTCTTCTTAACTAAGACTACATTGGCTATCTTGTCAGGGTAGGTGACCTCTCTTATGAATCCTACCCTTAATAGTTTGTCAACTTCCTCCATGATGGCTTGGTTTCTGTCGGCCACGAAGGTCCTCTTTTTTTGTTTGACCAGCTTTGTTGAAGGATCGACACTCAATCTATGAGTAATCACCTTTGGATCAATTCCTGGCATGTCGACATGAGTATATGTTGAGGTGTCTTTGTACTTGGTGAGGAGACTCTACAAATAGAGCTTTAATTCCCTCAAGAGCTTTTTCCTAACTTAGATAGTTTGTTCTGGTTTATTGGGGTCAATGTTTAACTCCTCTAAGTCTTCCATAGGTTTGGTTTGCTTTTGTCCAGTATCTCTCTTTTCTAGGTCACTAATGGTAAGGGTCTCCTTCAATCCTTTAACTCTCAAAGATGTCATATTACATTCTCGGGCGGTTGTTTGGTCACCTCTGACTTCTCCGACTCCTCGCTCGATCAGGAAGCACAACAACAAGTGATAGGTGGAAGTAATGGCTTTCATTTGGTTTACTATCGGTCTGTCGATGATAGCATTGTATGCCGAGGGACAGTCAATAGCTAGGAAGTCCATCACCTTGGTTAGTTATTGAGGGCTGACCCTAACCGTGACTGGGAATGTGACTACCCCAGTGGGGTATAACTTGTTTTCAGCAAAACCCACCAAGGGTGCCATTGTCAGTCAGAGCTTGTCTTTTCCAATCCCCATTTGTTCAAAGGCATATAGGTACAAGATGCCGATTGAGCTTCTGTTGTATATAAGTACCCTTTTGGTTCGATGATTGGCTATGAACAGCATGACTACTAGAGCATCGTCGTGTGGGTGTTGTACTCTATGAGAGTTTGCTTTAGTGAATGTGATATCCTACTGATCCACCCGAGGGAGCTTCCGCGGTCTATCTGTTGAGTAAACTTCTCCTTGTAACACTTTTACTTTCTACGAGTGGGCTTTTCGAGCGGACCCCAATTCCCCACCTCCAACCGGTCTACCTATGATGACCTTTATCTCTCACAGTACCTCAGGCTCGGGGCTTTTGTCACCTAAGGGAGCTTCATTTGTCTTCAGGTGGGTCTATGGGACGTCGGCCATGAAATGCTTCAAACTACCCTATTAGATGAGCGTCTCTATCTACTCTTTCAAGTCAAAGTAATTCTCCATGTTGTGATAGTGTTCTCAATGGTATTGTCAGTACTTCCTTTACGATCTCTTCTCTAGAGCGGTTTTGAGCTCCTCGGGCCATTTCAACCACGGATCATCCTGTATATACATGAGGATCTGTTCAAGGGGCGAGTTGAGGGAAGTCTAGGCTCAAGCACATTGGGCAGGTGTCTTAGCTTTCCTCAGCTTTGTTCCTTGGTTAGACATGATTTTGGCCTTAAGCTCTTGCTCTACTACTTTAGATCATTCATCTCTTCTTCTCTTTGCCTGCTCTTTGGGCTTAACCGCTCGATCTCTTTGGGCGGCCATGGTGTCTTCTGCGTTCATGTGTTTTTGGGCTCAGAACATCAGCTCTGTCATGCTGTTGGTAGGGGACTTGGAGAGTGAGAATAGGAATTTTGTTGTCAGTAACCCACCCATGAAGGTTGTTAGCATTATTTTCTCGTCGGCGCCATCCACTTGCTGCACCTCCTAGTTGAATCTAGAGATGTAGTCTCTCAGTGACTCCCCATTTGTTTGCTTAATGTTGAGTACGTAGGTGGCTAGCCTACAATAGTATCTCCCTCCTATGAAGTGACTTGAGAATGACTGGCTTAGCTCAGAAAAAAAAATCGATGTTGTCAGGCTATAGATTGCTAAACCACTTCCATGTCGAACCTTTTAGGGTGGCTGGGAAGGCTCTACACATGATCCCGTCTGAGTAGTTATGCAATAGCATCAATGTCTTATACGTCTTGAGGTGATCAAAGGGGTCTCAGTTGCCATCGGAGGCCTCCATCTAAGAGATTCTAAATTTCTTAGGGAGGGGCCATGCCATGACCGCCGCAAAGAAAGGGTGATCGGTCTTCTGTATCAAAGCCTTGACTAGCTTTGCATCCTTTGTTCTTGCTCGAATCTTTTCTCCTCCTCCCCTCGCTCCATTGATCTAATGGGACACCAAAACCCCAGGGCCATAGTTATCCACTTGTTTTTCTTGTTCATTATCTTGTTCCCCCTCGTGTTGCAGGTAGGTAGCTTCATGCATCTCATCGTCACAGGAATATTGGTGTTCTTCTCGTATCATTAGCCTTCGATTCAGCTCAAGGTTTTGTTGTGTGATCCATTCCATGCTCTAGTTGAGGTTTTGCATCTGGTGCTCTAGAGCAGTGATTTTAGTAGCCTTGACCTCCCTTTTTCCTTGGTTTCCTTGGTTGTTTGTTAACGAAGCGTTTCGGTGAGCCTCCATCAACCCATATCGTGTTTCAACCATGCGACCTTTGTCTTGCTAGAAAGTATTTTGCGCTATCCATAGACGGCGCCAACTGACGATACCTAAGTTTGGTTCACCAAGATGGTCACCTGGTCGTCCTCCTCGGGGTGCTCCTAGAAGGGCTTGCTGCCTGCAATCAATACGTGAGGGGTGTTGGTGTGGCGCTGGCGTCCACCACTCCAATGATCAAGTCAGTCTTTTAGGATACCTTAGTTATTCTTTACTGTACTTGGTTTTTCTCACTTACCTCGTTTTCTCTTCCTCTCTCCCTTTTATTGGTGTGTGCCTTTTCAGTCACAAATCTGTTACCTCGAATTCTGTGAGGCCACGTGATCTTGTTAGGAATATTCCTTAAGTTTGTTACGGGACACATAGGCGTGGGTTGCTCTTGGTGGGGAAAGACTCATCTATCATTAGTCGTTTTCCAGTTAATTCGTCGCTCAGTGGTGGTCGGTTGGCGTAGCGCTCGATTGGGATAACATTTGGGCTAACTTGTGGTGATTGGTTGGCATAACATTCGGGCTAACATGAAGTGTTTGGTCGGCATTAATTAGAGGACTCGACATGTGGTAGCTAAAGTCATTTCCACCGATCGGTTGGCATAGATTCCTTACGGTGTCTTTCTTGGTTGGCGCTAGTACAAGTGTTGAACTCGATATATTTGACCCAACCATGGTAGCCGGTTTAGGAGTGTCTTGTAGTTCGGGTTGTTGCCTCGAGTTAGATATGCTATCATCAATTATTATTATTATTACTATTATAGCCTTGACTTCATTGTTTATTGATCGTATGAGAATGAGACACAAATCATTGTCACAAACTAAAACATTCAATGAAATCTGATTCCAAGATGATCCCTATTAAGGAGTTGACATCATCGCCCATCCAGACATATATCATTCTTGCACAGGAAACGGGATCTGCTGAAATTTGTTTAAGCAAAAATGCTAAAATCCAATCTTAACATGACAAAAGTACCCATTAAACAGGCTTAAAGAAAAATGTTAACGATCCAGTTTAGTAGGTGGGATTGGTTTTTCAAATCTTAACATGACAATAATACCCATTAAGCAGGTTTAAAGAAAAATGTTAACGATCCTGTTTGGTAGGTGAGATTGGTTTTTCAAATCTTAACATGACAATAATACCCATTAAACAGGTTCAAAGAAAAATGTTAACGATCCTGTTTAGTAGGTGGGATTGGTTTTTCAGCAATTTTTTCTTTGTTGAAAAACCAATTTCAACATATTCAGACTTAGGATGTGACAATGCCACCTGCTCACGATGCGGCACAAATTATGCGACCTTCCCAGGATGTGACACAATGGCTAACAAAAGATACATTAGGCTGTGTTTGGCAGCCACCACCTGTAATGAAATCATTTCATTTGATTTTTCCAAGTCTTTCGTAATGGAAGATAATGAACTCATTCAGATTTGCAATGACCAGATAACATAAGTCATTTATTTTATAAAAAAACCTATGATGACTTCATTTCTAATTGTAGGTAACAAATCAATATAAATTTAAATGAGTTCATTAGGAAACCATAGTCTCATGGCTACAAATGAATTAGAAACTCAGATGAAATGTTTACATCACAAGTGGCCACCAAACAGGTTCTTAATAAATACACAAAAACTAATTTATTGTATATTTATTATCATACTCTCTTTTGACCCATATGTATTAAAATGCACTAATTCGTCAACTTAATACTAATTCGACTACCTCAGCTTTGTTTGTGCATAAGGGTCTGTCCCCTAATACCAATGGATGGTTTAAAAAATAAAGAAAATGTTCTATGATTCCCTGAGGATTAGGTAGGACAACTTAGAGAGTGGCTAAAGTTTGAATGACATCAAAGCCAAAAAAGTGCAAAAAAATCCTCAAAAAATGTATATCACTTTTTTGACACTGATGTGTCAATTCTAATGTCATTCCAACTTTAACCACTCTCTAAATTGTTTTATTATAGGTAGGGATGACAGCAAATCTGTCGGCACCTTGGGGAAGAAAATTAGATGAAAACGAATTTCATGAGAATAGTGCAAGTCGCATCAGGGTGCAGATACATCAGTGCTGAAAACTGATAAGCACCACCAAAAAAGTGTTAATCGCTTTTTGGTGCTGATGCGTCAGCCCCCTGATGCCGTTTGCACAGTTCTCACAAAATTTGTTAGCACATAATTCGAGCCTGTTGGTGACTGCAACAGGATGATATCTTCTGCAATGTTAGTATTTAAGCAGGATGATATCTTCTGCAATGTTAGTATTTAAGACAGGTTAGAGCCACCATTCATGCGGTGCCATGTAGTGTCAAGTACTGACAAAAGTATATGGGCTCCACCCTCATTGTCGGTACTTGGCACCACACAGTGTCCCATGAATGGTAGTTTCAGCCTGGCTTAAATATTCAGTGTCGTAGAGGATATCAACCCGACAGCTATATCATCTCTCAAGAAAAAGAAAAAGAAGGCATTCAGGTTGGATCGCGAGCTTCATCCAGTTACTTGTTATTGTCGTCAGTATTCCTGATGGGACACAAATTAAGGCATTCAATGAAATCTGATTCCAAGATGATCCCTATTAAGGGGTTGACATCGTCGCCCTGTCCAGACGTATACCATTATTGCACAGGAGTCGGGATCTGCTGAAATTTGTTTCAGCGAAAATGTTAAAATCCAATCTTAACATGACACATAATACCCATAAAACAGGTTCAAAGAAAAATGTTAATGATCCTGTTTACTAGGTCGGATTGGTTTTTCAGCAATTTTTTCTTTGTCGAAAAATCAATTTCAACATGGTCGGAGTTAGGATGTGACTGCTCACGATGTGGCACAAATTATGCCACCTTCTCAGGATGTGACACAATGGCTGACAAAGGATACATTAGACTGCGTTTGGCAGCCACCACCTGTAATGAAATCATTTCATTTGATTTTTCTAAGTTCTTTGTAATGGAAGATAATTAACTCATTCAGATTTGCAACGGCTAAATAACATAAGTCATTTCATTTTATAGAAAAATCTATGATGAATTCATTTCTAATTGTAGATAACAAATCAATAAAAATTTAAATTAGCTCATTAGGAAACCATAATCTCATGGCTACAAATGCCTTAGAAACTGGCCACCAAACAGGCTCTTAATAAATGCACAAAAACTAATTTATAGTATATTTATTATAATACTCTCTTTTGACCCATATGTATTAACATGCACTAATCCTCCAATATGATGGTTTAAAAAAGGAGAATGATTGTCTGTTTTGACACAGACCTCTATAAACGTGTCTTTGATTGACACGTAATAGACTTTTGGATTTGGTTTCTTTTTGAACACCTACTTTTTCATCTTAACATTTTTTGGGACGTTTTTAACCCCAAACACAACACATGACAGCTTATCATTCACCATACAAACTACAGACACATTTTCATCACAGAATATTTTTTTTCCTTTAAAAAATAAAGAAAATGTTCTGTGATTCCCTGAGGGTTAGGTAGGACAACTTAGAGAGTGGTTAAAGTTGGAATGACATCAGAGTCAAAAAAGTGAAAAAAATCCCCAAAAAGTGTATATCACTTTTTTAACACTGATGTATCAATTCTAATGCCATTCCAACTTTAGCCACTCTAAAGTAGTTTTATTATAGGTAGGGATGACAGCAAATCTGTTGACACCGTTTTGGGAAAAAAATTAGGTGAAAATGAATTTCATGAGAACAGTGCAAGCCGCATCAGGGTGCAGACACATCAGGGCCGAAAACTGATAAGCACCACCAAAAAAGTGTTAATCGCTTTTCGGTGCTGATGCATCAGCCCCCTGGTGCAATTTGCACAGTTCTCACGAAATTTGTTTGCACATAATCCGAGCCTGTGGGTGACTGCAACGGGATGATATCCTCTGCAACATGAGTATTTAAGCCGGGTTGGAGCCACCATTCATGCGGTGCCATGTGGTGTCAAGTACTGACAAAAGTATATGGGCTCCACCCTCATTGTCAATACTTGACACCACATAGCGCCCCATGAATGGTGGTTTCAGCCCGGCTTAAATATTCAGTGTCGCAGAGGATATCAACCCGACAGCAACATCATCTCTCAAGAAAAAGAAGGCATTCAGGTTGGATCACGAGCAGCATCCAGTTAATTGTTTATTGTCATCAGTATTCCTGCAATCCTGCCTTTGTGTGGTTGCCGAATTTGAAGGCCTGAGTGACCGTACCAGTTATATCAACTGGAGAATGATTGTCTGTTTTGATACAGGCCTCTATATGGGTTTATTGATTAACATATGATGGGTTTTTGAATTTGGTGTTTTTTTTAACACATACCTTTTCATCTGAACACTTTTTTTGGACGATTTTAACGCAAACACAACACATGTCAGCTTATCATTCACCATACACGCTATAGGCTTTTTCATCACAGAACATTTTCTTTCATACCAAAAATACAATGGAAAATTTCCTGGGAACCAATCCTCTCCCACCGCTTATGACATGTTAAGGTCCTGTCTAACAGGTGACACTAGACCATTGGAGGAAAAAAGTGAATTACAATATTTGGAAAAAAGATTTTCACTTTCTCGCACCAACCGTGTTAAGCCACCTATAGATTGGACCTTAACAGGTCATAAGCCAAGCCAGCAGGAGAAAATCCTTTCAGGTATTTTCCTCACAGACACATTTTCATCATAGAACATTTTCCTTGACAATGAAACTGGTTAAATGGATTACTGTTCTGCCAAATTCCTAACTGTATTGGATGATTTGAGAATAATAACTTGTCAGACTTGGCCTTAAACCCTACCGAGGTGGGATTAGGTGAGACCACTTAAAATGAGCTTAAGATAAAAATGGCATTAGGACTGGCACATTAGTGCCAAAAAAGTGAGTTACACATTTTGGGGATGCTTTTCACTTTTTGGCGCTGATCTGTCCGTCCTAATTTCATTCTTAATTATCTTAGGCTCACTTTAAGTGGTCTCACCAAATCCTTAGGACTCTGAGTGAGGTAGCATAGTTTAGCATCTCCAAATAATTGGAAAATGACTGGAAAACTCATTATTAGGGAAGGCGTTCTTATCATGAGTTCAAACAAAATACGATTTTAATAAGACCTGGCCACAAGGCTTTTGAAAACTCCAAATAATTGGAAAATGACTTAAAAACTCATTACGGAGGGCATTCTTTTCATTAGTTCAAACAAAATACAATTTTAATAACACCTGGCCACACGGCTTTTGAAAACTCCAGATAATTGGAAAATGACTTGAAAACTCATTACGGAAGGCGTTCACAAAATACGATCTTAATAAGACCTGGCCACACGGCTCTTGGAACCATTGGGACAGGAATCTATATCGAAGTTACAATCTCTATACAGAACACTGTAACACTTAAACCTTTGTATCTCATCGTATTACGTAATATCACCATCCCGGTATCACGCGTTGAGAAATGGTCTTGATGCCACGTCATTGTTTTCATTGTCTGCCATGTGTTTCCTAGAGTTGAAGGAACAGCAGCTCAACGGGCCACCACCCTTGCGATCCTCCTCCGCAGTCTCCTGCAGCTGCAATGCAAATTCGAGGTTCCACAACACATCACTCATTGTTGGCCGTTTGATCCCTTGTTCAGCTAGGCAGTTCTCAGCAATCTCCGCGAACTTCTCTAAACACTCCCTTGCAATCTTGTCCCTTAGATATGGATCAACAATTTGACCAAGGTTGCCCTTCCGACAGCACTCCCGGCCCCATTCAGCCAAACTCGCTTGTTCATCATCCAGCTTCAAATTCACGGCCGGCCGGCCTGCCGGAAAACACCTCTAACAGCACCACACCAAACGAGTAGACGCCGGATTTTTCCGTTAGTTGCTGATACCGGTAGTACTCAGGGTCCAAGTATCCGAAAGTACCCTTGACCATTGTGCTGACGTGGGTGTGGGACACACTGGTAGGTCCCACCTTGGACAACCCGAAATCTGAAATCTTGGCCACCCATTTCTCATCCAACAATATGTTTGTTGTCTTCACATCGCGATGGATGATGGGATGCTCCATGCCGAAGTGGAGGTAATGGAGGCCGCGGGCAGCGCCGATGCAGATCTGGAGCCGTTTCTTCCACGAGAGAGGGGGCTTGTTCTTCCCATAGAGGTGATCACGGAGGGTGCCGTAGGTCATGTAGTCGTAGACAAGAATCATTTCTTGGTCCTCCGTACAATACCCAATCAGAGAGACAAGGTGTAGGTGGCGCAGCGTGGAGAGCATCTCGATCTCTGTTTTGAACTCCGGGGCACCCTGTTGTGCCGTTGGGTCGCCACGCTTGATTGCGACTGTGCTAGCACCACTATCAATGTAGCCTTTGTATACAGTGCCGAACCCACCAGCGCCAATTCGCAGTGTGTCATCGAAATTATTTGTTGCGACTATGATTCGGCGAACGAGAAGTGGCGACAAAGTTCGGACGGTAATGATGAAGCTCTTAACTTAGTGGACCCCATAGAAGACGCCCTATCGCCGAGAACATCGTCCTTCTGTCTCTGGTGCCGAGAAACAAAGATATATAGAAGAGAGAGTGCAACTATACCAGTGACACCACCTACCACACTTATGGCAAGAATGATCCAGGTATGGTTCTTCATTTTACTTCGTCGCCGGGGATAAAGCACTGCCGGCTCTGCAACAAACACCAGTCGGGTTGGAAGATAATTGGGTCCGGCTAGAGAACCATCAGGTTTGCTCAATTTGAAGATCTCCAACCCGTTTAAGATTACATCACAGTAAAAAGCTACTTTAGGGTGCAGCGCGAGCCATAGATCCTGCTTGCCCCCAGTGTCTGGAACCATCACAACATAGTCTTTATAAACTGGAATCCCGTTGCCGCCACTCCAGTAGAAGACATCTGCTTCTTCTTCGGCCGTCGTATTACCGATAAAAATAGAAAACATCCTCTGATATTTCTCTGTTACCTCAAATTGAATCTCACAAAAATAGAGCCTGAAAAGGTAGTAGAACCCAGAATCGATATTGAACAGCCAAGTAAGATTGTAGTTGGCATTAATATTGGCATAACTACCCATTGACCGGGCGGTCCGGTAGACACTTTCCGGTGCTGTGTAGGGGGGTACTGTCGGTGGATAATTGATGTGGAGTTGGGTGGACCAATTAGAGACGGTAACACCAAACGCGGCACCGAATATGTAACGGGAGTCGTCGAACCATGAACGAAACATGCCAGTATCCTCCTCAGGTGAGATATCCTTTCCCCCTATGTTTAATCGGTAAACCGTCTCAAGTGCCGTGGTGTCATCTATCGAAAACATATTACGTTGACCCACAAGAAAGATCTCTTCACTGAGAAAATAGAGATTGGCAGGCATCGAAACAACCTCAATTCCATTCACAAACCCGTAAGTATTCGGAGTTGGAGTGAATGTTATGTTCAATCTCTGGCCCTCTACGTTGATACAGAATTCTCTGGTGATATAATCTTGGTTGAGGTATTCAGCACTAAGAGAGGCACTGAAATTACGTAGGAGAGTTAAGTGACTAACAAAAACGGAAAAATAGGCGTTGGATTTGTTGAGACCAGAATATGAAGCTGGGTAGAAGTAGAGGCGAATGAATTTTGGGCCGGCGGAGACGGGTAACGAGTAGGTGAGCTGGGAGTGGAAGTCCCGAGCGGTCATGTAAGGGAGTTGGGGAACGGAGGAGCCCCGAGCAGAGGCTTCGGAGGCTGTTGATGGGTTGTACTGCGCTGATGGCGCAAGCTTGGACCCCATGTCGCTGGTCCACATCCGGCCATCTAATGATGAAGTGTTAGAAGGGGAACCACAGTTAAGGAGGATGTTGTCGGATGGAACGTAAAGGTTATCGGCGGTGACTGAGAATATTAGGACGAAGAAAAAGAGGTAGACAGCGGTAGCCATGGAGAGCGAAGGGTCTCCCTTGGTATTGCTCATGGAAGCCAAAACAGTGGGAATTGACGAGAAGACTTTCGGACAGTGCCTATTGTAGAGGTCCAAAAATGGGCAACTCACAAGGGGTGGTCAACCCTGGGTCCCTGCCACATGATTTTGAATCATCTTCATTTGAACTGAGTTAGCAAGTGAGAGCCCAAATATATAAAGAATTTGGCTGATCCACCAGTCAACTCGTCTAGTTTTAGAACACTTTATCTACCTTTATGCATTACAACTACAAACTCGATTCCATCTTAACCGAATGATAGGTGGGCCTCTTGATAGATGAAATCCCGATTTGATGAGCATAAGTTTATATATATATATATATATATATATATATATATATATATATATATATATATATAAGTATAAGTAAATAATAATTTCATTGATTTAGCAAAGATTTACAAACGTGTATAAGTACGAAGATTCAAATCATTGAATATGAGATCTTGCAAAGAGATATTCAATGCTTTTGGCTGTTTTGCTTGGAATACCAAAAATGCCAGGCCAATATAAATAACTTGGATCATTGACTTGATTAACTTTAGTTTTCCTACATATGAAAGAAGTCTAGCCTTCCAACTCCCCAGTTTCCTTATGATACTGTCAATTATTTGGCTACAATAGTCTTTATGGCTAAGTTTGCTTGCAATTAGGGGGACCCCAAGATACTTCAAAGGAAATGTGTCTTGCTGAAATCCAATAGTAAGTACCTATGCCTCCTCCTCAAATATACCAGCAAATATCTCAGTTGATTTTTTAGGTTTATAAATAATCCTGCTAGAATTATAATTGTATTGCCTCCGAATCTGGACTCAGATATGGGATTTGAAAGGGCACCGGATTCGGATCGTTACATTGATTCAATCACCAATGTTCATAATCCAATAGTTTTAGGTCTTCACATAATAATATTCTAAGTTCGATAATTTGCAGAAGTGTACTCATATTCAATAGATCACATCAATTCAATATATTATAGCAGATGACTTACATAAGATAATCATATCAATATAGATGCAGCAGAAAAGATATCGTAAATCTCTAAAGTATGCCATTGTATTAACACATCCAAATGAACTACTTAAGAGGGGTGTCCTTTCACCCGAATCACAAAACAAATGGAAAATAGAATATATAGTCTCTCAAATAATATCCACAATATCGAGGGTCTAAAGTATAACCTATAGCAAAGTACGACAGAGTAAAAAAGAAAAGACTCATATTGCCGAAGAAAATCTCTAGAATGGAAGACCTGCAATAATAGTCAATATGAAAAACAAAACGGTTGAGATGGTCACAACTTGTAAGCAATTTAACCGAATATAGATAATATGAATCAAAACATAAGTTTGAGTACTAGCAAGTCCAAAGATCAATATGAAACTAAACAAAGATCGAAATACTAATTGTAATCATGCTAGTACAAACTGAACAATAATCAAATATCAAACTGAAGTCAAAGGTCTAATACAAAGTTTTAAGTTCGAAAAAAGAAATATGATTTCACACTTCGGAGTTCAGTATTAATACTAAATAAAAAAAGTGTTTAAACAAATAATTCAATACGAAGATCAAAGTCTATGAGTTCAATGAGATATGTTAGTTTCAAAGGATCCGATGTTTAATGATTCAAAGTGTTTAGAGTTTAATGATTTCATAGTGTTCAAAGTTCAATATTCGAAAGGTCCAATGTTCAATGTTCAATGATTCGAAGTAAAATATTCATATGATTTGGTCAATCCCGTGGATAGGGTTCAAATCATGTGCCAAACCCTACAAGTAGGGCCGATGTCCTTGTTGTAACCCCAATGATAGGATCCCGAGCTTCTATTAATCTCCAAAAACAGGTTTAATATACGTGAACCCATAGAGCATGTCCAAAGTACTTTATCACATTTAACCTTGTGAATAGGCCCTGAGAGTCAAAGTCATGCTTAACTTGGTGACGAGGCCCAAAGAGTCTAAGGACACACTTAACCCGATGTTTAGGCCAACATAGTTGATGGTCACACTTAGCGTTGTGAAGAGGCCCAAAATGAGTTAAAGGTTCGAAGTCCAATTAAGTTCATATCAATAACTTCGAAGGTTCACACAGTTTTAATAATCTAAATATTTTTATAATTTACAAAACATAGGCACAGCATTTCTATGATTCAATCATTTCAAATGTATATGATTCACTTAGATTCGATGTTAGTACATGAATCAATACAAGATTTAAGTCGTAATAATTCACTAAAATTTCACATAAATCAATTAGTCAAAACAAGTAATTCAGATTTAATTATCCATGTGATTCATATAATCACACAGGAAGCATAGAATTTAATATAATCAATGAGTTTAATACAAACCCATAGAAGTTCAAATTTTCAAATGATTTTCTAATGAATCTAATCATAGAGATCAACCAAATATCACTTCTACTGTTCCAAACAAAGGAAAAAGAAAGATTACCAATCATTTTGACCATTAATAGTGTAGATCTTAAAGGATTCATAATTTCACATAGATTTTCAAAGATTCACATGATTTAAAGGATTCAATGAAGGAAGTTGGTCTGGACAATATTTAGGAAAATTAATCTTTTACAAAGTAGGTGTTGATCTAAAGATCAAACAAGATTCAATAGTTCAAAGTATAGATCTATGGAATTTTTAGAAGTTCCAATAAGAAATGGGTTATATCAAACATAAAAAGCAAAAATACTTACTAAGCAAGTTAAAATTCATAGATCTAGCATGGTTTAATGGCTTGAATACAAAGATTTTCAATAATCTCAAAAGAATCCAAAGATAAAATTACATAATCTGAAAATCATAGGAGGAAAACACATCACATCACCCATAGTAAGCAAGATTACTTATAATCCTTCCAAATCCTTTGCTCCTTGTCAAAACTCCATTATCTTACTATCTCAAATGACCTTGTTCGACAATATTAGAGTAGATTTAATATCAAATAAATGTATCTAAAAAGATCAAGGGAGAAAATCAATTAATCTAGAAAAAATTCCCAAGAATGGGTTAAACTAACCAAATTAGGGAAAAACTCCCACACTTCTCTCCCAAAGCTCCCAATTCTCTCTCACTCTTACATTCTATGTTCTAAGAGGTGTTTTGGATCCAAATGATATCACAATATGGTTACATTTTGTCGCAAACAAGATTCCACTCATTGGGGGGTCGAATGAGAAAAATTCATGTATTTCATACATGTTATTTTTTTCTCACAACTTAAGTCGTGATCTATGTGTGACCGATCACACCGTGATTGATCACGATTGCGATTGGTCACAAACCTTGTGATCGGTTAGGGATTTTTGTAATTGGTCATGAGCAAGTCTGAGCAATACCTGAGGACTGGGATTTATGTTCATGATCGGTCACTCCTGGAAGTCTCATGATCAGTCACAAGATTTATGATCGATCATGTTTGAAACTTGTTGAATTCTATGGTTTTCTTCACCTTGGGTCTCTAGGGTCTAACCATAATTGAGATTTAACAATAAGCACTAACAATATTCCTCTAAAAAATCAAGCATGTGAGGAATATCAATACTATTGATATTGCCTTTAGTTGGACTAATATTACGATGGTTACACAATCAATAAACCTTCAATCAACAAGATTAAACAATTAAGCATGATTCCTCCCGAGATTTAAAGTAAGATAATGTTACCTCTAAAAGTCCAATTTCTATCTCACAGAGCTTTTGGTGGGTTCAAAGGTTTGAAGTCCTAAGTACTTTCCTTTTCCTTGATTTATGTTCTAATCACATTCAAAGATCGTGGGTAAACTCACCCAGCCATATGGAAAAGAGAAATATCTTCCTCTTCCTCAGATAACTCAAACCCTCACTATAAGCATTAGAAAGATTTACCAATATTCAACACACTAGCCAATTTCTTCTCTTAGAAAAATATAGAACTCAAGGGTTTTTCTCCATCGCTCGATCATCTTTATGAAGTTAAAAGAGTCTTTTATAGATGTTCAAGTCGTGCACAAACCCTAAGAATAACAGTCAAAAGATTTGAGATATAGATCATCAAAAATAAAAATAAAAAAATTTATGTTTTAGGCTCCAACCTAATCCACACATTTGTAAGGCTCCGTCTAACCTAGATCAGTTTGCACAAATCTGTAGCTCAGTCCGCGGCTTTCTGGAGCTATAGGTTGCACAGTCTAGTAGCCTTTAGATTAGTCCGCACATTTGTGTGGGTTAGTCTAGGTGCCCAAACCCTCTTTTCTCAAAATTTTATTTTCAAATATAACTCATCGGGCAGAGTACTTGTAAGCCCCAAGCAGACATTGGGATAAAAAATTATGATTGTTTTAATTTCAGGTGTCCTGACATTATACTCTTTGTTTTTTTTTCCCTTTAAATTCTACACTTAACCAAAGTGATTGTATGGATTTTCTAAGGCCTGGTTCAGGTCTCAATACATGGACTCAGTCCAATAATATTTTAATATTTTCATTCACCTATGAACCCAAACGCAAATGGGCTAAAGTGAGTTTGGAGACTTCTTTTGATGTTTGTTTCCATGTCATATGTCTCTTGAGTCTTCAATCCCTGTTGGGATCTTGTGATGTGCTTCTTGATATCTCCTCCAGATAAGGACTCTTATGAATTATAAGACCCGGACTCACATAATTCACATGACCTAGACTTTCATGTCCTGGGATCTTATTTCAACATGTAACCCATTTTGTCATGGAATTGACAACTACAACATTTACCCTAACAATATCCATCATCATAAGTGGGAAAAGAGTTTTGAGTTTTGGTAAGAGAAAGAGATCTAAGTTGGATTGTTATTCCTATTTCGGAGCAATTCATGCTTTTAATCGAGACAATGGTCCTAGCCCAAAGATTTATTGCCCAATGGTTTGTTCTTCCATCAAAATAGAATTCTTAGTGGAAGTCTAAGCGTATATTTACTTCATAGCAAAAGATCAACATGGTTGTTAGATGAAAACATAGTAATTTTTTTCTAAAATTTTAACCCGTAAAATATAGTTAAAAAAAATGATCAAAAATTTTTATAGACAAGAGGGAAGCTTGCTAGCGGCAACCAGCCCAGAGCCGAACCCAAACCCCAACTCAGAAGGCAACGAGTCCAGCCAGGTGGGAAGTGAGTTGCTAACTCGCCCACAGAAAGAAAGTCCAAGCTGGATGATTGTTTCAAAACCCCAAGCCATGATTCCCTCCTCAACGTACCAATTTAGGAAAACAAATTCACCGAAATAGCCATAAATCTAGGGTTTGAAAACAACAAGTTGATCCAAAGACTTATTGAAGAAATTAATGTCATTCATGGTGATTATAGTTGTACCAAAACAAGAGGATTTCAAAAACTTATTGGTTTTGGTGAATCGAGTTGGCAAGGAAGGAGAAACTTCAAGAGGATTGATTTTGAAAACATTACCAAAAATGGAGAAAAGAGAGGGTGCCCCAATGTGAATCCAAAAATTTGGGTGGATATGATCCCCTACAATGAAACAGGAAACAAATCAGATGATGAAAAGGATTTGACAATGAAAGGGAGTGAATCCAGGGTTGTAGAGCAAAAAGGGAAGAAGGTTTTAGGAGAAATGGAAATATGTATTGAAATCAGTTCATCAAACATAAGGCCCTATAAAGGTATTACCATATGCAAACTGATTGAACCAAATAGGGTGGTCCAACATAACAAAATCTTGATTGAACCCTTAGAAAAAACTGAAATTCCCACCAAAATAGTGGAATCAAACCTAAAACTCACTAGCCATATCAGCCCAACCTCAAGTGACAAGTCTAAAAATACAAAATATGTCCTTTTCAAGTTTCATATGAAACCAAAAAGGAGAAAAGAATAATAAAAAAAAGAAATAAATGAAAAAAAATGGTGAGGCAATGGACATATATATATATATATGAAAAGCTGGCAAAAATAGCAAACAAGAAAAGGAAGGTAATGGAGAGTCCAAGCAAAGACTAGAAGTAGAGGAGCAAGGAAGACACTAATGATTTTGTGATGCCAACCAAAACTAGTGGAGATCAACTGCCAAAGGTAAATCGACTTCCCAAATACTCCAAATTAATTCTTCCATGGCTATAGGTATGTCCCGTTAACAAGTCTCTTTTTCAATACTACTTAAAAAAATCAAGATGGAAAATGCCAATTGGTAGTGTTACTATGAATCATCTACATGCTAAAAAATTTGAATGAAAATTATATGACAGTAAAAAATCATCTACATGCTAAAATCATCTAGAATGGAAACTGATTTTTCCTGAAGCGGTGATAGAAAACCTAATACCTATAAGATATGATCATGCCCCAATAATTTTAAACCTATACCCAAAAAAAAAAAATTCTACCAAGACCATTTAGGTTCAAATGGATTTAGACCCAAGATAAAAGATGTAAGGAACAAATAGACAAAGATTGGGGAAAAGCCCACGAAGGTACAAAGCTAGAGAAAATTCAATGAGACTTAAGAAGACTCCCATACACACTAAAGAGATGGAATATAGCAATGTTCGAAAATATATATAATCAAATTATTTACAACAAAAATAAACTAAAATATATATACATGAAAAACACAATTAAAAAGATATAATAGAAATAAAAAATATGGAAGAAAAACTAGAAGAATTAGGAAAGAAGGATGAAATTTACTATGCTCATGTTACACTAAATTTCATGTGTAATATGCAAAATTTGTTGAAAAAATTACATAGCAGTGTAGGGGCTAGTTTATTATTTTTATGGGTAGGGACTAATACTCCAAATCTGAAGCTAGAAACTTAGTAATCATTGTCTTTTGATAGACAAACCTCTGATTAACTTAAAGTTTCACAAATTGTAAAAATAAAGAAGTTGCATAAAGTAAAAGAAAAAGGGAGAAGAAGATGAACTCTCTATAATTTTATTAATGTAAATATGGAGATACAAGTCTTGCTTTGAATGTCTTCATCATCAAGCTTCTTTGCTATCTTCCTTGGAGGGATGTTCAGAGGTATAATGGACTTGTTGCCTTCTTTGGAAGAGAGAAACTTGCTAAACTTGAAAGAGATGGTGAAATGCAGAGCTTACCCGGATTGGAGAGCAGTGCTTGCCTTTTCTTGTAAGCTTGTGAATGATTCCAAGAGCTCCAAGAGTTGTATTTTTGTGCTCTTTGGGAAAGAGTCCTTGAAAAAGAACTCTATCTTATTCTTGAGTTCCATGTTGGAGTGAGAGTCTTTCATCCTTATCTTGGACATGTTGGTACCTTTTCTATGTGATAATGCACCTCCTTTAGTCTCTTGGGTGTTTAGGAAACTCATAAGTGTCATGGCTATGAAAAGCAACTGCCATTGAAGGAGTTTGAGTTGAGTTTGGACTTCTGGTTTTTTGAAGTGAGAAAATAGGGGAACATGTTATCCGTGATCTATAATGATCAGGAATAAGAAATTTAATCTTATTCGCTAAGACCATTTCTAATTGATGAGTGAAGCATATAAGGCCTCATTCGTAGACTATGATGTGTGGTAAATAACAATAAAGGTGTTATTCGAGCATTTTGGGTTTTTATAGTTGCCCCTCGAAAAATACATTGTGAGTGTAAAGGAGATGGTGCATATTTCATGGAAAAATAAATGGCGAGTCTCTCTTCAATTGCTTTGAATGCCACCATTTATTATTAGCGAATGAAAAGTCCTTACCATTGTGGTTACACGGGGCTTTTTAAATTCCTTGTAAACTAACCATAATACCCCCATGGATATAAAGGCCTTGCTCTGCTTCTTCCTTGAGCATTTTCAGAATCTATTTCAGAAGATTTTGCTAGAAAATTTGGACTTCAATTTTCATCCAAAACTTTAAGTTTTCTTATCTTTTGGGCTCTTCATTATTTGTTTTGGGTGTCATCGGATTGTGAAAGAATACTTCTTGGC
>JAOXJP010238681.1:0-23513 GCA_025762735.1 Platanus orientalis | reverse complement strand
GTATAACTCATGGATATTAGGTTGGTTGTTTTATAAATCTAGAACTGTTTTGGTTGGTAAAACCAAAGGGCTAAAATTGGTTTCAACCTTTTTGGGTTGAGGATTTTTGCAAACATTTTGTCTTTTAAAATGCCTTCTTGGATAGAGGATCCATTCAATCAACTTTTTGCAAATCTTTTGAAATGATTCATATTTTTATCAAATTTTGAAATTGAGTTTTGGCTGATTAAAAGATTGTTTTTTTATTTTTTTATTTTTGAAAAAAAAGGTCTATCCATGAGTTATACTTAAGCTAATGGCTCTTTCTTTGCCTCTAGTGGTGTTACTATTAGCATATGCATTGCATCAGGAGACATGTAAGTCATCGACATATGGCATAATTGCTAAAAAAAAAACTTTGCAAAAAACATCATAGAAATCCAATCATACAAAAGCTATAAATTCATGCAAACCAATATGATGATCTTAACATTTTTCTTTATTTCTGGCTTTATTGTCTTTTGTCTATTGTTTTATTGATTATTAATAGAATTTTTTTCAATGATTATTTGTTGAAATATGTATGACGGATTTGATGGATTCCTTTTGCTAAAAGCCATGCTTTTTCTTATGTATCAATTGTGATACATAATCTTATGAGACCATTATATCATTTGTCTTTGTGTTTGGACAAAGATTTTTCATGGCATTCTCATAAGTTTTAGTGCAAATTGTAACTTTTCCCTTGGTTTGGACAATAGTTACAATGAACAAGATTCCCATAGTTTATGGAGTTGATTGCATCATTTGTCCTTATTCTAGACAAAGGTTACAAGGACCATATCTCTAATAAACTATGAAATGGATTATATCTTTTGCCCCCATTTTGGACAAAAGTTACAAATGAAGAGACTCACAGAGAGACTTTGGGAAGCTCTCTCTAGAAAAGTTGTAGGACCTTTACAGGCTAGTGTTATATACCATTTATAAATTCCTCTGAGGGTTTACATCATAAATTGATGCGGTATGTAGGCTATAGATCGATCTACAATGTTGTCATCGTCTAAAGCGAACAACATTACAGTCTTGTACCCTTTGCCCCTATTCTGGACAAAGTTCACAAACAAGAGGACTTAAGAAGAGATTTTGGGTAACTTTCTCTAAAAAGCCATGGGACCTTGGAGGGTCAATGCTATATACTATTTATGAATACCTCTAAAGGTTTACATCATAAATTAATGGAATATATAGACTATGGATTGAATCTGTAATGGTGTCCTCGTCCATGAACTATACTACAGTTTTTTTAGACCGAATAGAGGAAATTTTATGGTTGTTTCCTCAAAGCCAGGGTTGGATCCCGTAGGATCGGTTGTGCCATAATGACATCCCAACCGCTATCACAATAGGCATATCACACAACATTTAGAAGAAATGTGATTCGCGCTTATGTCTCAATATAATCCTTGTCATAGGGTGGCCTATACTTAACAAGTCGGGCTGTTGAAGTGGCGGTAATTTGATCGACAACACAATCTGGAGATGTTGTCATGCTTTTTTCGAGAAGTTGTGCAAGTCAAAGCTAACCATGCTAGACAATAGTTGTTTGAACTTTGTATGATGTTGAAATCGTGGTTCAAAGTATTGCTAGTCTTAGGGATTGAATTTGTGGAACCACTTATGCTATGTCAAGTGGTACTACAGGGTGACCTTAGTGAGTCATGCAGTAGATAATTGGCTAAATAGAGTGGTCATTAATTAGTTTGCTTACGATAGGATAAACTGGAATGCCCCTTGTTGCATCAACATGGCCTTTGACGGGACTCTATGGGAGATATTGTTATGCTCTCTCCGGAAAGCTGTGGATGGTTTGGATCGACAAGGTGCTGAAAGGGCAATTTTCTAGTCATAGGTGACTGCAAAAGTTTGCACTATGAACTTAAAAATTACACAGACTTAAGGAACGAGTTGCGTTACTTGCTTGTTCGATCGGCAAGTATCACAATTTCTACCATTCATTGCAGTGTCCCGACATGACATGCTGCAAGTAGAGGGCTGAACAACATTTAGATAGGAGGTTTTAGAGCTTTCTCCGAAATCCATGGAGATTCCAAAAAACTAGTGACATGTATTTCTAGCATGAATTCCTCTAAGGGTTTACATCGTGCAAGAAATAAATAGGCTATGGGATGAATAACATTGCTCACACCCGAAGAGCAGATGCCGACTTGCCTTCTTGTAAGATCACAACCAATGTGAAGTTACTGAACTTGAGTGGCATGATTAAGGTTTGTTGGGAGAAAATTTTTTAAGCCTGCTCCGAAGGTTGTAGAAATCACGAAAGATCAGTGCTAAATATTATGTCATGATTACCTCTAAGGGATTACATCATGGACAATAAATAGGCTATGGTATGATGTTCTGACACTTGAATACACCTAAACAACTAGAATGTCAGAAAGATTGTCTTTCTTGATATAATGTTAGTGAACCTGAATGGTGGATAAGACTTCAATTGGGAAAAAGTTGCTCAAGCTTTCTCCAAAAGCTATAGTGATCCCGAAAGATCAGTGCTAAATATTATGTCATGATTACCTCTAAGGGATTACATCATGGAAAACAGATAGGCTATGATATGATGCGATATTGCTCACACCCGAAGAACAAAATTGATTTTCCTTTCTATAACATCACATTGACGTGAAGTTACTAAACTTGAGTGGCATGATCAATGCTTGTTGGGAGAAAATTTTTAAGCCTACTCCAAAGGCTGTGGAGATCCTAAAAGATCAGTGCTAAATATAATGTCATGCTTACCTCTAAGGTATTACATCATAGATAATAGATAGGCTATGGTATGATGTGATATGGCTCACGCCCAAAGAGCAACATCGATTTGCCTTCTTGTAACATGACATTGATGTGAAGTTACTGAACCTGAAAGGCTGACAGGGCTTCAATTGGGAGAAAAGTTTCTTAAGCTTGCTCCAAAAGCTATGGTGATCCTGAAAGATCAGTGCTAAATATTATGTAATGTTTATCTTTAAGGGATTACATCATGGATAATAAATAGGCTATGGTATGATGTGATATTACTCATGCCCGAAGAACAACATCAATAGACTTTGATAATGGCTGGTTTGTTAGCCCAAGACTTTTATGGCTTGGATTTGCCCAATGGTTTAATTTGAGTTTTAAGACGAATTTTTGTGTGGCTTGGATCGGTCTGAGGATTTTTGTGGTGGCCTAGGTCGGCCATAATTTTCTTAGAATGTGGCCTTCAAGATGGTCAATTGAATTTTTGTGTTGTTTGTTTTCTTTTGAGAGTGACCTTCAGAATGGCTAGATGATGATGATTTGTGGCCTTCAAGATGGTCAGATTTTTTAAAGCGGCCTTCGAGAGGGCCTCACGGTATGTTTTGACAGTGGCCTTCAAAATGGCCTTAACATTTATTTTGGAAGCGACATTTAGAATGACCTCATGATTTTTTGAAGGGGCCTTAAAAATGGTCTGATGGTTTATTTGAAAGCAGCCTTCAAAATGGCCTCAAAGACTATTTTGAATGCGACTTTCAATATAGTCTGATTGTTGGTTGAAAGCAGCCTTCAAAATGACCTCAAAGATTATTTTGAATGCATCCTTCAAAATGGACTGACAGATGGTTTGAAAGCGGCCTTCAAAATGGCCTCAAAGACTATTTTGAATGTAGCCTTCAAAATGGTCTAATGGTTGGTTTGAAAGCGGCCTTCAAAATGGCCTCAGAGATTATTTTGAATGCAGCCTTCAACACGGCCCCCTCTTTCTTGTGTTTTTTTGTGGCCCTCAAAATGGCCATCGATCGAATTGGTTTGCAATACCTATGGTTATGAATCTTCAGACTAGGTTGTCCTAAGCAGCTTTGAAGAAGAAACACATCTTGATACCTTGTTGGTAGAGCATAACCAAATTGGTTGATTGATGATCTGAACTGTGATATTTAAGTTATTTGTGCTTGTCACCCACATATGAGAGATCTTCATTCTAAAATCCCCATGAATGGTTTGATTAAACCCATGAGGACTTCCAAATAGGGATAATGTCTTGTATGTTTAATCCAAAAAATGAATTGAATACTGTCTACATATGCTATGAAGAAATGTTCTTTTATGAACGATGAAGATTGAAAGTGATCTTGGGAAAAATACGATGGATTCCCCTCTTTGCTATATTTGGATGTTGAAAGATGGGTAACTTAGAATGCCATTTCTAGTTTTCACTCCAAGTTTGAACTTTATTGCTCCTGTTAGTAGGAATATTAATAAGCTTGGGTTAGAATGCCATTTTTGGTTTTCGCTCTAAGCTTTGAATTTTTGTTCTTCTTCTTTCCTTTTTTTCTTTTTTTTTATCACTTTTTTGCCCTTGTTTATATAAACAAGTCTGGGTCAGGGGTATCTGGGCAGGGTGATTTATACTTTGTCCAAATTTGATTAAATGCCTAATTTCTATAGTTTGACTTGTGCTCAAAACTTCTTAAAATGTTGAGGGATCTGAATAATTTTGCAAGACACAATTCGAAAGGGATATTTTGGGGTTTCCTTGTGGAGTTTACGTGTTGTATGTAATTCCGCTGCCTATGAATGATAAGAATGAGTGAAAATTTTATATGGAATTTACAGATTCAGAATGAATGAATGAATGTTTAATGTCATGTGTCAAAATTCATGGCCCTTTTAGTGTGGGTTTTGGGGCGCGACAATATGCCCCAAGAAGGAAATTCGATCAAGCCAAAATTCGCACTTGCTGAATTTTGCATACAACTTCTGTTCCTTCAGCATACTCAACATAATTCGAAAGTGTTCTTCATGTTTTGCTTGGCTCTTAGAGTAAACCAAGATGTTGTCAATGAAGACAATCACAAAGTGATCTAGATACGGTCTGAACACTCGATTCATCAAATCTATAAAGACTACAGGGGCATTGGTCAAGCTAAATGACATCACTAAGAACTCATAGTGCCTATAGCAAGTACGAAATGCTCTCTTCGGAATATCTTCCTTCTTGATTTTGAGTTGGTGATAACCCGATCGAAGGTCTATCCTGAAAAACACAATGACACCTTGAAGTTGGTCAAATAAATCATCAATCGTTGGCAATGGGTACGTATTTTTCACAGTCACACAGTTCAATTGCCTACAGTCAATACATAATCTCATGGCTCCATCATTCTTCTTCACAAATAAGACTAGAGCTCCCCATGAAGATACACTAGGATGCATGAACTCCTTGTCCAATAATTCTTGTAACTGTATCTTCAGTTCCTTTAACTCAGTTGGTGCCATGTGATAAGGAGTGATCGAAATAGGCTCAATTTTAGGTGTTACATCAATAACAAACTCGATCTCCCGATCCGGTGGCAATCTAGGAAGATCTTCTGAAACCACGTCAATGAACTCCCTCACAATGGGAATACTCCCAGCATCTGCTCCATTCTTTGGTTCATCCACCACATAAGCCACGTACCCTTGCCAACCCTTATGGAGTAGGTTACTAGCTTGGATGGTGGAGATAAGGCTTGGGAATAGGCTCTTGCATACTCCTTGGATTACGAACTCTGTCTGGTTTGGAATCCTAAACTCCACCTCCTTTATGTGATAGTTCATGGTAACATGATAAGATGCCAACCAATCCATCCCTATAATACCATCAAAGTCCTTCATATCTAGGAGTATCAGATCAACAACCAACTCATGTCCATCAATGACCATCACACAAGATCTGCATATGGTGTCTATGATCATAGTTTTACCCAATGGTGTAGATACATGCGAAGGCTCAACTAGTAGTATGGGGGTAATGGTGACACACTTCACAAAATCATAAGATATAAAGGAATGTGTGGAACCCAGATCAATAAGTATACATGTAGTATGATAAAAAAAAGTGAAAGAGTACTTGTGTCTATGGTCCTAGATGTCTCAACATCCTACTCAGTGATGGCATAAACTCTGGCTCGAGTCATTGGCTGTACCCTCAAATCAGTGGGCCGAGTAGTGGAGTCCTTCTTCCAAAGAGGACAGTCTCAAATCATGTGGCCGACCTGACTGCATTTGTATCATGCTCCAATCTCCTTGAAGCACACTCCATAGTGTGGCTTCTGGCACTTAGGGCATACTGCTGCCACCCTCTTTGTCTTAGGCTCCCTATGAACTCTCCAGAAATTATCATGGCTAATAGCCTCCCTCCTATGAAACCCACTAGGAGGAGGTCACCTCGTATCCTAATTCTTGTGCCTCTACATCTCATCGCAGTCCTGTTCCACCAACTTTGTAGTCTCAACAACATCGGCGAAAGATCTGAGTCGTAAAGGTGTAATGCAGGTGCGGATGGCTGGTCGCAATCCCTTTTGGAACCGCTTGGCCTTGCTCTCATCATCCATGATAAAGTGAGATGCATGACGAGATAGCTTAATGAGCTTCGCCTTGTATTGAAGCACAGACATGTCACCTTGTACAAGGCCCATAAATGTAGATCTTTGAGGATGAATAAAAGTTTGATTTTAAAATGTACCCAATCACATTTATAAATATGAGTTTTTACAAAAAGAAGAAACATTTATAAATATGATTGATAGCTACTTCTTATTTATTTATCTATTGCGAGTTGGAGGGAGGGGGAACATAATGGATTCTCTTTTGCTGCTTATGACCTATTAAGGTCCAGTCTAATAGGTGGCACAACACAATTGGAGGGAAAAAGTGAATTACAACTTTTGAAATCTGATTTTCACTTTTTCCCACCATTGGTGTGATGCCATCTGTTATATAGGACCTTAACAGGTCAAAAGCAATGGGAGAAGATCCTTTTCGACCAACCTTCAAACAGCTTGACTATTAACTTCACTATCCAAAATAATATCAAATAATGTACTTGTTGTTTCATATATAGTATGCGTAGGAAGTTAATCCTATTGCAACTGGACTATGGAAATCTTTATTGAATTTTTTTTAAAAAAAAAGGGTTAGCGAATACCCTGTTTCCCAAAATGAAAAACAGAGCCTCCAGCACCCCTTGACAAACCCATGTCGCTACTCCTCCATTCCCCTTCCTTTGATTGAACAGAGTGGTTGTTGAACCGCTCCACCTCCCATCAACATTTCTCACCTTCCTGCGATCTCATCTGTCTCAAGGAAACACCATGCTTCTAGGTTCAATCGCAATTGAGCAATTTGAGTCGTGACTATGAATGGTGACTAATTTTTGGGGACTCTCACCTCACGCTCTATCTAACGAGTCATGCGTGAGAGAGGGAAGTGTGTGAAAAGAGTCAAAGAATTATTAAGAGAACAAAAGAGAGAAAAGCTAGGAGAGAGAGAGCAGAGAGGAGCAAGAAGAGAAGAATGGAGACCAAGGGAGGCTACCAAAGTTCTTTGAAGGAGGAAGAGAACCTACTCTACAACTTGTCATCTCCGCTTCTTCTTACCACTTCTCTTGTTGAGATTTGAGAACTTTGCCCTCCTCTGCGAGAAGAGTAAAGCTTGAGTTCTTAAATCAAATACTTCCTTAAACCAGCACTTTCCACTGAGAAAAGTTTCCTTGTCTTATGGTGACTAATTTCTTCTTGACATCAGAGACATTCTTCATGAGAAACAACTTAAACTCTTGAGAAGAAAATTTTAGTTGAGATTTAAGTAACAACAAGGTTTATTTATCTCTGCCGAAGATTGTAACTTCGTTGAGAGACAAAGGTTCTACTCGAGCGAGATTGTATCCTAGAGTTAGCTTGGCTTAAATCTCTAGCACAATCACTAGGAGGCCTCAATTGTCTTCAAGAAAAGTGATAATGACAGATTTTCTATCTTGGCTGAATCATTTAGAGACTGAAGAAGATCAAATTTGCAGTTTCATGATTTGTATTAGATAGCGACTGAACTCACAATCCGTGACAGTCTCATAATCACAACTAATAGTGATTTGTGACTAATCCCCTCATCCACAATTGACCAATGATTCATGATTGGATATTGACCCATGACTGGACCAACAATTGTGACTAATCTTTGAATCACGATTGACTCAAGGATTCGTGACTGCTCCTCCATCCACGACTGAACTAAATTCCCATCACTCAAAAAATAACAATTTGAAGATATGCCTATTCCCATGGGCTAACCCGAGACCTTCCATTTTGAATCCACCTGATTCAAGAGAGAGCTTTGAAATATGGGAAGAGAAGATGGAGTACTCGATGAGGAAACTGGACCACCACTATGTGTTGACTGATCAACCACCTCTTATCCTTTATGAGGATGAAGCTACAAAAGATGGGATTGATGCAACACTTCGTGCAAACTGCTATTGGATGGCAACTAACTACAAGTGCCACCATCACATTCTTGAGACCCTTTCTAAAAACCTCTTCAATCAATTTGTGAAGAAAAACAATACCACAAAGGAGTTTTGGGAAGCTATGGTCATCATTTACAAAGGTGAGGCTGCAGGAAGTAAGAAGTCAAAGGTGAAAAACTATTGTGAGTGTAAGATGGTGGATAACAAGTTTGTCTTGGAACAAGAAAAGAAGTTTCAAAGATTGTTGATGTAATAACCTCTATGGGGATGCTTGAATTTGTCTTCCACATCAACATGTTGATTACCAAGCTGCCTCCATCTTGGCTAGATTACAAGACAAAGCTGATGCATGAATGTGATGACATGCCACTTAACATTCTCATGCACCACTTGCGAGTGGAAGAGCTAAAAAGGAACAAATGAAAGAATACTAAGTCCATTGAGAAGGCTCATTTCCTTGAAGCAAAACCTAGGACTTGATTCACTCCCAAGAAGAGAGAATTCAAGAGAAAAGATAATGATAAGAAGAAGCCTGTCGAGAGAACCACAAGCAAGTTGTACTGCTATATTTGTAGAAATCCATAATCACGTGTCTATAGCCTGCCACTTTCATAAAGATGGCGATAAACACTACACTAATAGGAAGAACAAGAGAAAACAAAGAATTCAGGATGATGAGTTGGACGCAATTTTCATAACGGTCAACATGGTTGGAGAGGAAACTGACTAGTGGATCAACTTTGGTGCCACTAGGAACATATGTAGAAACAGATCCATGTTCACTACCTATCATCTAGTGGGGGAAGGAATGAACATTTTCATGGGTAACTCCTCCTCCTTTAGCATTATCGAGAAAGGCACAAATGAGTTATGCTTTACCTCTGGGAAGACTGTCACCTTTAGAGAAGTCCTGCATGTCACAGACATTAAATAAAACATTATCTTTGGATCGTTGTTGAGAAATTATGGCTTCAAGTTGGTGTTTAAATCCAATAAGTTTGTACTCACTAAGAACAAAATGTTCGTAGGCAAAAGGTTTCCCACTTCTCAAAAGTTAAAACTGAATATTATTAATGAAATTCCTTTTAGTTTTGCTTGCTTGATTGAACCTTGTGAATTGCAGCATAGTAGATTAGGTCATATTCATTATAACAAGGTCAATCACATGACTAATTTGGGGCTTATTAACAATCTCATGATTACAAACAATAAGAAATGCATTATATACAACAAATGCAAAGTCACATGCACTTCATTAAAAAATGTGTAAAGATCAGTAAAAGTGCTAGACCTAATACACACTGACATCTACAAGATGATAGACACTCTCTCTAGAGAAGAAAAAATATGCTTTATAACCTTCATCGATGATGCATCAAAATGCACGTATATGTACCTCTTCAGAACCAAAGATGAAGCGTTTGAAAAAGTTTAGATCTTATAAAGCTAAAGTTAAAAATCTCCTCAACCTAAAAATCAAAGTCTTGAGATTTGATAGAGGAGGCAAGTATATAGATTCAGAACTCATTATATTATGTGAAAATTATGGAATCTAAAGAGAAACCTCAACACCTACACTCCACAACAAAACGAAGTTATTGAAAGGAAAAATTTCACTTTGACCGAAATGGTCAATACAATGTTGATTAGCTTTGGATCATGTTTGAACTTGTGGAGCAAAGCACTGATGGCCGCCTACCACATTCTAAAACAAGTTCCTCGAAAGAAACTAGAGACTACTCCATATAAGATATGGAATGGAAAAAAGCCCAATATAAGCTACTTAAAGACCTGGGGAAGTTTAGCTCAAGTTAAATTTTCACATAAGCACACCTCTATGGTGGGACATCAAGGAATTAATTACGCTTTCATTGATATTCCATGATAAGAAAGACCTACAGATTTCTAAATCTAAACTTCTGGTCTGCATAACATTGTTAAATCCACTAATGCTGAATTCTTTGAGAACATTTTTCCATTCAGGAAAACCTCAAAGATTATGGGGGAAAATGAATTGAACTTATGAAAAAGGGGTAGATCTACTAAAACAACTATTGAAACATCTAATCTTCTACCTTAAAGGATCATTAGAAAGAGAAAAGAAAAGGACTTTGGTTCTGACTTCTCAGTATGTATTGCTGAAGGAGATCCATTGTCCTATGATGAAGCCATGAGATCGCATGATGCAATCTTCTTAAGAGAAGTGGTATATGATGAAATGAATTTTATAATATCAAACAACACATGTGTTAGCTCCCAAATTTTGACTCGGGTTATCTAATGGAATGAGTAAGCACATCAAATAAGTATTTAGGATCATACCTTAGACAACCTTGGTTTAGGAAAATCAAGCTTGCACTCTAAGAGGTTAGACATCCTTTGTGAAATCTTCCCCCGAATATTTCGGTCACAAAAGTCATCATCTATATCATGCCATGTGCAATGCCATATCAAGGATCAATTAAAATACACCTTTTTTGTCAAACCCTAATTATTCAAGAAACATCAACAGAACTCCGAGGGTCCACATTCAAGATTACCAATCTCATTAGATTCTCAATTCCTCATCCTCTATAAGCCTTCTCACAGTGGAGCATCGCGGGCATAAAATTACCATTTTACCCTTTTGCCTTCACAATAAACACTTGCACCCTTAAGAGACCCACAAAGCTTCTCCAGTCACCTAATTCATGTCATGTCAAATCTTGAACATCCTAATTCTACCCATTTTCAAAGAAATGTGCTCGAAACAAATCCTCCTTGAATCTAGCAATAGCCAATTTCTCAATCTCTATAATAATTTGGTCTGATTATAACCCTTAAAAAGCTTTAAAAGGTTCATCTGACAAACAAATTCAGAGAGGTCAATGGCTGTCTCTCAATTTTTGTCTTACTTTCAATAAGTTGTCTCCCAAACAAAAACCATTTGAAGTCTCAAACCCCTTCAATATCTCAAATCTTCTCCAAGACATACCAAGGCATTTTGGGCTGCATTTAACCTCTATGAGTCCTTGAATTTCCCCAGACAACCAAATCTGGATTAGTTAGTGCCCATCTCTCCAGATTGGCAAGGCTTTTGAAAAACTCTTTAATAAGTAGGTTAATCTACTTAGATTCCTTTAAATTCTGTAAAATGAATAACATATTTGGGGCAACTGTCAAATCTTCACTTGATTCCCAAAAACTCACCAGAGATCCAAAATTCAGTCTGTCAATGACCATTTCTCGGCAGCTTTGAGATCCTTAAAAGACTGTCACCCCAAATTATCTTATTTGGAAGTTCTACAAACCTACCCACCACAGTTTATCTAAATCAGGTCAAAACACTTTTTATTTGTATTTGACACATGATGAGCCCTTGAGAACTCCCCTGGAATCCAATTCTATAAGGTCTGGTTCATTTTCTCTGTTTTCTCCCTGCCCTCAAAAGACTATCTCCCAGAAATGACCAATTATAGACCCAAGCTAGCCCAAAATAGTAAGCTACTATCACTTTATCCCCTCAAGTGACACCCCTTCAAAAAGCTCTCAAAGATTTTTCCAGGAACCAAAAGGCCAACCTGTTAGTTCCTGTAGCTCTAAGATCCTCTGAACTTCAATATTCTATGACCCATTAATTTTTAATGGAAATCTCTAGCAACTCTAGTGGCGATTTTAGTCAAGATTTTTCACTTGCCAAAAAGAGAGTTTTGAGCATGGTTGTCTCAATGGTTTAAGCCCGTGTCTCACAAAACTCGAGGGTCATCTTTTATCTGAAGATATCAAAAACCAATTTGGGCATCTTTCCCTTCTAGTCATTATCTGAAAGATTTTGAGGTCAATTAAGCCCCAATTCCCTTAGTTTACCTTTATCATAATTCATTTTCAACTAATCCGTTGCAACTAGAACACCCAAGACTTCTAAAACTTTCTTTGAGTTTGTGTGTTTTCGAGCATAGGAACCCAAAAAATAAGGTTGTATTATGTAGGGACCTTTTCCCTTAAAACTTATTAATTAGATAATGATGAGCTAATAACTTTTGTCTTCTAGCTCATTAGTATCCATACATATCATTTACACTAAAGACAAACATTTTAGCCTTTACATGAGGATATCTCTTGTGTAGCCCATGTACCATCTCTAAGATAAATCCTATGAATTACAAATATCTAAAATATTCATCTCTATCCCTTCATTTAGCACAAACCTTGTCATCTCTTGATTATCCCCAACCAATCAAAGGTAGTAGATTTTAGGCTAAGTTTCATTCTTCACCCTTGATTTCCCTAAATCGTGTACACCCTCTCTAAGATCAATCTCATGAATTATAAATATCTATAGGATTCATTCTTATCCCTTCTTTCATGATTACTCCAAACTAATCAAAGGTAGTAGTTTTTATGATAAGTATCATCTCACCCTTGATTCATCTAACCCCCAAACTTTATCCTAGCCTTTCATTATTGCAAACCCTAATTATAATCTTAGCCCTAGGTTCCTCACTTATCCATTTATCTTCTAATCTCAGCCCTTGGTTGCTCCCAACCAATGGGAGAGGTGCCTTGGCTTCCAGACCTTTTAATCTTGACCCTTGATCCCCTTTAAGACTGGGATTGGTCTTAGCCCTCTATCTACACCCATAAAACTCTATAAATAGCCCCAATTTCATGCACAAGAAGGGGGGATTCAATGAACAAAATCTGAAAAAAAAGAAGAAAAAGGAAAAAAAGCTTAAGAACAAAAACCCTCTCTCCAACCCTAAACCCTCTCTCTCATGGCATGTTAGGTTAGATTTAATCACTTAATTTCATGTTTATTACATACTGTTATGATGTGCAATACATACCCCATGATTGCCTCTTGAAGGAGGCAACACAGTGAAGATAAAACATGTCTTTGCTGGACTTATTTTTTACCACAGCACCTTGATGAATTTTTTGTGATTGTTTGGAAGATCAAAATTGTCCCAACATTTTATGGTAGGATTCTAGGTAGGCATCCTACCAACAATAAAATTTTCATGATTTTTGGAGCAGGTTTGGGTCTCAAAATAGTCCTCCCAAATCTGCCCTAAAAACTGGTTTTATGTACTTTTTCATTACCACAATGCCTTGCAGATTGTTTTTATGATTTTTGTAGTTTATATTTTGATCTTATTTTTGTACACAATACCATCAAAGTGATCCTCTATGCTAGATAAAAAATTTAGATTTTTTAGCCCTTGCAGGGAGTCCAAACTGATAGAAAATCAGGCTGTTGAATTTCTGTCCGACAGTTGATGCCCGAATTTGAATGTCAGGCATCTGAAATAAATTCAAGTGTATCTGAAATTCATGCATCAGGTCCTGGGGCCCACTCTAGTGACCTTTGGACTTCTCTGAAGTCACACACGGACACAAAAGATGTTTAAGCACCTCTTCATGTGCCAAAGCACACCTGTGGGACCTTGTCCCTCTGAACGCTTGGATTTAACTAAATTAAAATTCAGGCATCAGGAACATTCAAGCGTCAATCCTGGGACCAAAAACTATTTTCATTTTTTTATTTAATTCTTTTGATTTGGAGACCTAAAGTCTGAAGCTCAAATAACATGACTACAAAGAGGCCTTTTGCCCCTCTGTAGATCTCCAGGACAGTGGGACCCTCAAAAGAGGGTCAAACCCTAAAGGCAAGTTACTAGAATTTTTCCAGCAATTGCTGCCTGATATTCAATCTAAATTAAAATTCAGGCGTCAAGTCAAATTCAGGCATCAAGCTTGAGACCAAAACATCTCCCTTTTATTTTTTTATTAATTATTCTTTTACACAAGGATCTAGAGCCCGAGATTAATGTGGTGTGACCATAGAGAGGTCCCCCACCTCTTTGCAAACCCACAGAACAGTGGGTCCCTCAAAAGAGGGCTAAACCCTAAAAGGCAAGTTGTTGGATTTTTCTAGCAACTAACGCTTGAATTTTAACAATAATTAAAATTTAGGGGTCTGAACAAAATTCAGGCGTCAAGCCTATGTAAAACACAAGTAAAATTTATTTTTTATTTTCTTCGACACGTACACTTATGAAAATTAAAGACATGTATGCTTACGAGAAACCACCCTAAAAAGGTGAGCAATTGGGGTGCCTAATACCTTCCCCAATTACAATAAAACAACTTACCCATTTTCTTTGGAAATCGGACCGGTACAAGGAATTAACTCCTATATCTTTGGGTCTAGACTTCATTTCTTTTAGAGAGGATGCTGATGTCCAACTCCATCGGTAAACCCGAGTTGGTGGCGACTCCCAAAAAAGTATGACCCTCGAGTTAACCATTTTCACAAAACCTGATAAGGAGACACCCCTCACACCTGAGAATGCAGAGGTTGGAAACCCCGATGTCCACAACATGGGTTTCGGTGGATCTACTTCAAGGGTGTAAACCGATTGATTGCAAGTGGATTTCAGGAAGAATATCAAACTTAACAAAATAGTTGAGAATTATAAGGCTTATCTCGTGGCCAAAGGGTACATATAGAAGAAAACTTTGACTACTTTGATAACTATGCCCCCATATCAAGAATCTCAACTATCAGGATTCTCTTGGCTATGGCTTTCATAAGGAACCTGATCATACATTAGATGGATGTGAAGACTATCTTCCTGAGTGGTCAACTATAGGAAGAAATCTATATGGATCAACTAGAGGGATATATCATGATAGGAATAGAGAACAAGGTGTGCAAATTTATAAGATCATTATACGGACTGAAGCAAGCACCCAAACAATAGCATGATAAGTTCTAGAAACTCTCATTGGGAATGGATTTACATCCAATGAAGGAGACATGTGCATTTACTCCTAGGTCAAAAGAGAGTCATGTGTAATTATCAGCCTATAAGTAGATGATGGTCTCATCTTTAGGATTGATAATTCCTATGTCAAGGACATAAAGAGGTTCTTATCATCAATGTTTGACACGAAGGACCTAGTGGTTTTCAAAGTGATTCAGGGAATCAAGATCATGTGGGATGATGATGGTATTGTGATCTCACAATAGAACTACATTGAAAAGGTTCACAAGAGGTTTGACATGCTCGAATGTGTTCTAACAGCCACCCTAGTGAATCCTAACCTAAGGTTAATGAATTACAAGGAGAATCGTGTATCATAATACATATATTAATAGATCATCGATTGTTTAATGTATGCCATGTACTGTACCCAGTCTGATATCGCCTTTGCAAGAGGGATGTTGAGTAGATATACTAACAACCTAGGTAGTATGCTTAGAATGCATTGTATGCAGTTCTATGATACCTGAGAGGACCCATGAACTATAGACTACACTATGGAAAGTTTCTCGTTATTGTCGAGGGATATAGCAATAATACCTAGAACCTGGATTTGGACGATTCCAAATTAGTGACTGCTTGGATTTACACATTGGTAAGAAGTGCAATCTTCTGGAAATCCAAGAGGCAAATGTGTTTGACTCATTTATGATGCTGAAACATCTTTATGGAGACTTTAGAACTTCATTTCAAAGCCAGTTCAGGAGAGGCAAGACCATCTATTTTATCTTGGTGATAGCTTGAACCCATGCCAGAGCCATCCCATTCATATGGTTTGAGTAGGGTGGGGACTTTTCAGAGCTTGTTCTAGATTCAGACAGTCTTTTATTTTATTTAGTATTTCATTCTATCTTCAGTTATTTCAGTTGTAATTTTATTTGATACATATTATTATGTAATATGGGATATGAATGGATAATATTTTATGTTGGGAGTGAAAGAGAGAGAAGTAGGGACACAATTAGTGGTGTTCCAAGGATAAAATTGACTAAAAGTGACCAAATTAGGGTTTTTAATAAGAGGGAGACACTTTAGGGGTATTACGGTCTATATACATCATAATTATGATGCCTTAATTAGTTTGGATGTGTGGAAGCTCTTGTAAGCCTCTTGGTTGCTAAAAAACTAAATGAAATTATGAAAATTTCTGATGCTCTTGGAGGTGGATTGCTAGATGCTTGAAGGAAATCTTCTTCAACTCTCTTGCCTCAAAACCTGGAAAGGTTGTCCTCGGAGTGAGGTTTGACACTTAGGGTGGAGGCCTTCACATATCTTCATGTTACTTTTTATTGTTAGAGATCACTTCATCTTCCCATTGGATTCTACAACAAGGGTTTGAAAGGTTTGCAATTAATTCTACATCAATGTAAAGCAAGTAAGTGTATTGAATTTTTGGTTTATGATTTTCTGTGACTGTCTGGCCGAATCGGGTGATTTTTTAGATTTTCATTATGATCTATAACAAATTTCTTAAGGAATGAAATTCATTGAATCTGATATTGGGAGGTTAAAAAAAATCAGATCTTGGTTGGTTGAGGAAGCCAAAATCGTGTGCATTCCCATAGGTGTCATCACACACGGTCTTGGGTCTTCCTAGACGATCCTTTTTGGAGTTGTGGTTCTCTCTCTTTAGGGAGCTGTTGACCAAGAATTTTTTAGTGAATTTTAAAGTCTTCCAAAGGTCTTAATTTAAGGCATATCCATCTTCCAAATTGGGTTGAAACTGGTTGAGATGGTATCATTCTTTCCACCCGCTCTATGACTTTTAGGACAACATCATTGTTATAGTTGGAATTTTTTCTACATGCTAACAAAGAATTTAAGGCTCTAAATTTTGTTTGTGATTTGATTATGAAATATACAACCCATATTTTTTGTACACATATGATCATGAAGTCTACTTTTAGCCATTATTTGAACATGATTCCTTGGTTGTTTTGCTTGATTATTAACCTTTTTTAGACCTCTCAATATCCTCCAAGTAGATATACAAACCACCCTTAAACCCACTATTCAAAAGAACCTAAATTAGTCATCTAAGTTGCTTGATGATCACGTGTGACAAATGTTGAATTTGGTTATGTGGTTTATTATTTCATGCATGTTTAGTATTTTATGTTTCTTGATTTTATACTCTAATATGTATGTATGCTAGAACTCATTTAAGTGAATCATAATCTAACTTTATGTGTATTTTATTGATGAGTATGGACCCAGATTCTATCTTTGACATTAACCTTGATAATTAGGTTCTTAACTCCTAGCCTTCAAATCATCACATACATATTGCATTAAATGGGTGTCTTCAAATGCATTACCCTAGTGCATCATTGTCCCACATCAATTTATCTATGGAGTCAGAGTTTGTAGCCCTATCATCGGCATGAGAGGAAGAAAAATAGTTGAGAAATGTCTTGGTATGTGTACCAATATGGGACAAGCCTATGCCTGCTATAACCATCTACTACGATAATCAAGCTTCCATATTCAAAGTGGATAACAAGAATTACAATGAAAAATCTAGGATCATAAGGTTGAAGCACAATCATGTGAATGGTCTAATCTCTGAAGACATTGTGTCTGTACAATATGTGGAGTCCAAAGAGAACTTGATAGATCCACTACCAAAAGGCCTTAGTCAAGAGTTAACTTTCTTTACATTGAGGGAAATGTGATTGATAAAACCTATAAGGTGTATTTGACTAGACACCCTACCTGACTACTCAAGGTTCAATGACAAACCAACCTGACATCTCCTTAGGGTCAATGGGTAAATAATTTATAACATCACTAACTTGTAAGCACAATTTCATTTAATGAAATATGTCCATTCCTATGGTGATACCATAAATGTGATTCTTGTAGATGACATGTGTGTTGTTTTTACAGAATGCAGTTCCTGTAGAACATGTGCTTCTTACCTATGAGGGTTCCCTCAAAGATGATGAAGGATAAGAATGTCATCCTCTTAATGAGTTCTATAGACCCAAGTTGGGATAGAACTTGTATAAGCTTTGATAGAAACTCACCTATCTGAGTGTGGAAGTTGGTCACTTCCTATGAAATCTACGCTATCTCTAGAGTACTTCAGTAAACTGAGATATAACAAAGACCATTAAATGTTAATCTATTTTGTGAGAATGAGTAAAGCCTTGTTGGGAGGATTGTGCATGTGACAAGTTTTGGATGTCAGAAAATCCAGTTCAAGGATTGACTCACTTACATAATTTGGACAAGTTGATGCCTATTTACACTATGTAAGGCTTTAAAGTTGACACCACATTTACGTATGCATGGGGACCTCACTTAAAACCCTTTAAACAACCTTTAAAGAATTTTAAAATAAGTGGGGGATTGTTGAAATATTTTAAATAGGGCCAACGATTGCCTTGTTTTCATCTGTTAGCTCCCTTGGACAAACCCATGTTGCTACTCCTCTACTCCCTTCTCTTTAGTTGAACAGAGTGGTCATTGAACCACTCTACCACCAAACAATTGCTCACTTGCTTGTGATCTCGTTTGTTTCAAGGAAGTGCCATGCTTTTAGGTTGAATCACAAATGAGCAATCCAAGTCGTGACTGTGAATGAAAATTGATATTGGGAGTCACACTTCACGCTCTATATAAAGGGTTATGCTTGAGAGAGGGAAGTGTGTGAAAAGAGTTAGAGTAAATTTAGGAGAACAAAAGAGAAAAAAAAGTTAGGAGAGAACATAGAGGACCAAGAAGAGAAAAATGGTGAGTAAGGTGAGGCTACTGAAGTTTATCTCTAAAGTTGGAGGAAGAATATCTGCTCTACAACTTGGCATCCCCCCTTCTTCTTCTTAGCACTTCTCTCACCCTTATTTCAATTTGAGAACTTCACTCTCTTCTACAAGAAGAGTAAAGCTTAAGTTCTTAAATTGAATACTTCCTTGGACTGACACTCTCCATTAAGAGAACTTTCTTTCTCTTTATAACACCCCGCACTTACATCATGTAATGATTAATAAGGTAAAACCGGTTTAGGTGTTAAATGGATTTGACCTGAAGATCCTAGTAGACCTTAGGAAAACCTTGTAACCTCCGGTATAAGCCCATGTGAAAGGGGGAAACCATTGGTGAATAGAAGGCTTGAGGTGAACCCACCCAAGCAAAACTAGGCCATCTTGAGCACTCGCGAAGACCCACAAGTGCTCGCAAGGGGGCACCTCAAGTGCTTGTGAGACCAGGCGAGCGCTCGTGACCAAAATTCTGGAACCTCATTTTTAGGTGTTGTGCAAGCTAAGATCTTGAGACACCACTTGAGTGCTCGAGCTATATAGCCTCGAGCACTCACGAGCTCTCATAAGCACTCACGAGGGGACCTTGAGCGCTCACGACTCGTGCCAAGTGCTCACCATTGCCTAGATTTGAAAATAAAAAGGGGGATTTCTCCCATGTGCAATTATAATCTTTCTAAAAAGGGTAGTCTCATACCTTGATGTGTATTTAACTTATTTTGCATCCAAATTAGACTAGAATACACCTAAGACTATAGAATAAAATGGAGAGAGAATTGGGAGAAAGGAGCTCACCCAAACAAGGTCAACTCTAAAGCTACTTAGATCTAAACTTATTTAGGTATAATGTGGAGAATTGAACCTTAGAGTTGTGTTCTACATTAGTTTCTTATTGAATCTATACCATTATTGTAGAGATTGACCATTGAGATAGGATTTAATCAAGGTTTTGAAGAAGAAAGAAGAATATTGTAAGTACTCTTGCAAACTAATGTCATTTCTTTATTTGTTTCCTATAGATCTTTGTAAATTGATGGTGAATCCCATTGTTGGACTGTTTTTTATTGGAAACCACGAAAGCTTTGCTCTAGATTGATGACCATATGATTGTAATGTTAGATTATTATCTTTCTTGAACATAAAAAAATTCTGATTTTTATTAAATAAAACACATATCATTATATGATTTCCTATGATCATATGAATCTCTGAGCTCTAACCATTAAGGAAGGTTAGACTTACTTCAATCAATCAACTGGACACAAGAGTCCAATTTGACCTAGTTTCCAAAATCTCCACATCTACTCTAGAGTTCTCTACACCTCTCTCACTTCTAGAATTGTTACAGGATCATGTCTGAACGTGGGTAACCCTACTTATGGGGTTAATGAGAGGTCAAATAAACCATAGAGAGTGTGGAATCCTTATGGGATTCTTATCCTTAAGCTTTTGGGGCCCTTCTTATTTAATTGAGTCAAAACTGCAATAAGGAATATAATTGTTCTTTAATTACATTCAGACACTTCATTAATTGCAACAATCTCTATGACATGTTGCAATTGAACTCCCAAGCATTAGAATATAAAATTGAGGCCCTTCCTCACAAAACTTTTCATAAAAACATCATTCCACTATACAATATCCCTTAATGACCATCAGGACAATAAACTACTCATTATCAAGCCCTTTTGGTCATTAGTATATTGTCTCTAGGATGCTAGTGGATCAATTGGACATTAACAACATTTCTTAATAAATTCTTTTTCAAAATATATGTTTATTCATTTAATATAATTTTGAAAACATTTTGACAAACACTTCATAAAAAACACTGGATTTAAATTTCCATGTCCAATCAATTCATGTTAATCCTAGACTGAATACTTCTCCTTATTAAAATGGCAGTGGATTACTTGTTGGACATTTGTGTTCTCTCAAGCATTAAGTCAAATATCCAAACTATCCATGATATAGCCACCAATTAGGCATCACTGGTTGATAGCTCAAAATAATCAACTTGAATAACTTAGAGAATCACAAATCCCTTAGGTCAAAGGACTAATCTGTAAGTTATGAACATCATTTACTCTGACAATGAAGTTTTACTAAATGTGTTCATTATAGATCTCCTTAATGCATTTGAATTATACATCTACATATAAGTTTATAATCTCACTCTAGTGATTGAGATCACATCACTCCATCATATGGCAACTCTACAAATAGTAGCCTTTTAAGTAATGTGCCCAACATCACTCATAGCTGTAAGGTTTCAGGCCTATAAGAATTGGATAGTCAGATCTCACCACACATAATCTATGCGTTTGACATCCTACTATGTTACCTGAGGACCACCTTTATCATCTCATGAGATCATGTAATTACTTATAATCATATTATATACATGCGATGATGAAATAAATTATTTTATTATAAATGTCAAACAAATAAATAACATAAAAAATGTTTATAATGGCTTTGTCAGGACACCTATTCTAATAGTAAAAGTTTGTCCCCTAAATTCCAAGTCACACAGGTTGGCTTTGTTGAAAATTCTCAATCCTAGTGCTAGGTCGATCGTGTAGGGGGGAGCCTCCTTTGTTGTCATTAGCATCCCAAAGGCAATTCTAGTCTCCAATACAAACAATCGGCCCTTGAATTTGTTTGATGAGTTGAATTCATTATTCACATGCTTCACATCGTAGGGCAATTGAGGGTTCTCAATAAACACAGACACAAGTCCAAGCACTGGCCACTGGGGTTTCTAAGACTCAAAAAAAATGAAGTGTGATGACTTTGCTAAAAGAACTACTTTCATGTTATTCTTCTATCCCGAAAAAAGGCCTCCTAAAAGACCTCGAGAATCCACTCTTGTACATTCCCAATTCTTTCCTAATCAAATTCTAGTTTTGGTTTAAACAACAAATCCTTTGGTCTTAGCTAGAAAAACAAGTTGTGGGTGATTTGAGCACACACACTCTCGTAGAAGACAAACTATTGAGGGGTTCCCACACCCTCGATAGTTCCATGCCATTAGCTACATTTTGTTGTGTGTGGTTGTTCCTAGACATCCACGCTTTCCATATGAATTACTTGGACTAGTGGGGAGTCATCATTGGTTATACAAAATATTTAAGATTCTACTCTCTTTAATGATATAGGGGGTGGAGGGGGTTCTCCATGTCTAAGCATTGCCTTATGTGCTCGCAAAGCCATTTTCTACTCACATGACTATAGATAAGCATCTCGCATTTTTCCTGGTTGTGCGAGTTACCTGTAATTGGTTACCTTTTTGGAATCTCCAACTTCAAGCTTAGGGAGCTTTGTGGTGAACCACCCTTATCATTCAAATTTTTTTATTAATATTTAAGTAAGAGAATACCTGGATGGAATCTGAAGTTATCTGGAGACGCTTGGAAATTGGAGGCATCACCAATTCATTATCTTCCGACCTCCTTTTTTGTGGTGTAAATCCTCCAATAATTGGTTGTTCCTCTATATTTTCTCTCATGACTGGCTAGTTCCCTTCTCTGTCCTTATGGTTCTGCCTACTTGTGGTTGCCATCTGATGTCCTCCACATTGTTGCATCATAATTTGTTGACATGCTTTGTGGAAGGAAGAGGAATGCACTTCCTTTTCCATGTGAATGCCTACCACACCTGACTAGGCATCTCTGTGGTTCTGATGAACTCGTTATCTGTATGACCACCGGAAAGGGTAATACCTTGAAAGATAGGCGCAGTTGGTTGGAGGGGTTGGTACTGCACCTCAATGCCATGGAATCGCTGTTGAAGTTGGGAATTATTAAGATTCACCATATCCTCTTAAACATCCACGCGAACCTTAGGTGGTCTTTCAAGCTCACCGCGCATGAGAGGCCTGGCCAGTCCAACCTCCATTCGCTGAGTAATTGATACTTGTTGCTCTTCCCATAAATATTATAAGTTGATTGGCGATCCAGTTTGATGGTTGGATGAGTTCACAGACATCTCCCCCTCGACTCTCTAATCATGCCTTAAATGATCCCCACCATTTATATTGGTCTTTTTGCTTGTTCCGGCACTGTAATCCTTCCTAGTGTACTCTCTAGTTCTTGGGTGGAATCCTTCTCCCCATTAGTAAGAGCCAACAACCCATTGATCCCTGTCGTATTCACTTCTTCCTCTTGTCTAGATGAACTCACCACTAGAGTACTTACGTTCCTCATAGAAATTCTTTCTTGAATCAGCTCATTTCCCACATTAGGCTGCTAAAGATTGGTATGCACATTACCTGGATCTATAACATCGCCTGTTTAGGATGCGCCTTCTTTCCAACCTCTTGTTTGTGGTGGTAATGGTCACTGTCAAGGAATAACCAACCTATTGTCCAAACTTAGACCCTTCTCTTCATTCCAAATTTTCCCCTTTTATGGTTGCTAATATCTGGCATAAACGGTCAAATCATAGTTGTGGGCATCACGGAAAAGGTCTGCGACCCACTTCGGGGTGTTTGAAGTCACCACCAACTTGGGCTTTTACAGGTGGGGTTGGACGCCTGCCTCCTTTCTAGGGGAAGGGAGGACTCCGACTTTTTAGGGCCTGGGCTAGGCACTCGGGCCTAGGGTTAACTCTCTGATTGGTCTAGTTTTCTAGGGG
>JAOXJP010238672.1:0-23513 GCA_025762735.1 Platanus orientalis | reverse complement strand
GTGGAAAGAGAGGGATTTGGTAGGGGATCACATGAGGATCAAAACCCACAAAGAAAGATAAGAAGAAAGGGGGGGGGGGTTAGGGAGTGCAATTCTAAGAATATGTAAGTCTAAGAAAATTTCAGCAACATATACCTTGTTAATGGAGTCCAGCACTTTAATGCTTCAATGTTGATGAATTTCTAACAAGTATGAGAAGAACAAAGAATAGAGAAAATAAGGACAAGAAGTTGGGAGGGTGAGGTGGATACTTACAAATGCACTTAAGGTGCTACAACCCACGATGGAGAGAAAGAGGAGCCTAGATTGGCTTCACCCTTGAAGGGGAGAGAGGACCAGCCCATGGCTGCCTTGGAAAACCACCCAAAACACACTTTGTTCAATCAATCTTCACTGTTTTAATCAAGGGGAGGGGGTTCTTTTAAATAGGCTTACAACCTATAGAATTTAGAAAGTACAATCTTAGAAACTTACTAAACACCTAAACTTGGAAGCCAAGTATTACTAAAACTTACTTTCCTAATTTATAAACTACTAAGAACGTCAAACTTGTTGCCTAAAACATACTAAAATCAAAAACCTTCTAAAACCCGACTTTCTTAAAGTCTAAAACTACAAAAAATTAGGACTTTTTAAAAATTAACTTTCCAAAAACACTATTCTCACAACTCTTTGATAACCTTATAATAATTTGGTCATAACTTTCCCAATTCACTTTGGATTTGCACAATCTTGGTCTCATTAGAAAGGTAACGGAATAATATCTGATGACACCAAAATCAAGCCAAGAAGGAAAGTTTTGACCATTGAAAACTTAGGCTAAAAGTAATGGGATTACAATTTACAATAAAAAACTAAACTACCCATAGCACTATTAGCCTTATTACAAAATTAACCCACCCCTTGAACAATAAAAATTACCCATACAAGACACAAGACTTTAACATTGCTCTCCTGTGTGGTGGCACATACAAGAGTCTCTTCTTGTTGTCCGCGTCAAGGTGGGCTTGGCTTGGTTTATGCTCGACCTGTTTAAATATTATATTATAATTTTATATAGTTAAAATATTAAATATAATAAGCTTAAATGCCAAACTTGACTGTCTAATATTATTATTAATTTATTCATGGCTTTGGGTCATCAACTTTAGCTCATGGGCTTTGTGTGCTTGCAAATTTAGGGTTCAAAGTGCCATTATTGCAACTAGGTGTAATGAAGCCTAGCCCCCTAAAATCCTAAATGAGGCCTAAGCCTAACCCAAGGTCATGAAACCTAGCTGACGGAGGACAGCCTAGGGTGCTGTAACCTGCGGGTTATGGACCCACAGGATGCCAAACAACTTGGATTGAGTCACCAACCAGATGCAAGACTCAATTCTAGAAACCAGGGACAGCAACCAAAATGAACCACTAATGCACACTAGGCTTACCCAAACAAACTGAAAATTGGTCGAGGATCATGTAAATATATGAGGGCTAACCCCTCAAATTACCAGAGTAATCAGAGAAATACAAGTATATAAATCAGATGGTTTATCAGGTCTGGGACTAATTCAGCAAACAGTATCTTTCAGAGTCATGAATTTGGGTGACTACACATTAACCATCCAATAATCAGCAAGGGAAACAGAGGGGTGATTATTGATTGATCAGACAAGGACTGATAAAGAGAACAAATAAAAAAACACTAGAAGAATGATTGGAGATTGATTAGTTCAGTTGTGGAAAACAGACTAATATCAGAATTAGGGTTAATAACTCATCTAAACAAGGAAAATCATCAAGTAACTGAAGGTTTTTACTTAACTCACTGATGAAGGTTTTTACTTAACTCACTGATGAAGAAAACTCTCTGAAAAACGAACTTTAATTATGGGTGACTTGGTATAAACCAGCCAGGGAAACTCTACTCCCAGGCAGACATCAAATCAAGATCAGAATCCAGATACCAGGCTAATTTCTTCTGCCATACAGAAACAATGAAACCCATGATGGGCCTGTTCAAGAGATCTGAACTCACAAACAGGATTCTCTGTTGGGGTAGTGACTCTAGGATTCAGCAAGCGTCTGGTGCAACCTGGAATAAACAGCGACAGTAGTACTCTTGAACAAGAAAAATATCAGTAACAGGAACTCTGAAAATCTCTACAACTCACGAACCTGGTTTTCCAAGGCTTCTCACCAAGGAATTACAGGATCTTAGCTTCTCATCAACGAATCACAGGATCTTGGCTTCTCACCAAGAGGATAACCCAAGGCTTCTCACCAAGGGGGAAGAGTTTCACCAAGAGAAAAGCCCTTAGTGGGTTTTCCCAAATCCTAAGAGTCTCACCTAGGGTTTTCCAATCTCTGGAAATGGGAAGAAGATCAGCCGTCGTGTGCTTCTAATTTTTTTTTTTTTTTTCATTCCTTCAAAACAATGTCTTGTCTCCTTATTAAGGGGACGTCCTACTCATAAAATACAGACTTCTCAATAAAACCCAAAAATAATAATTAATGTGACTCATATGTCCCCTATCTCTACAAACAACAACAAAAAAAAGGTCTTATCCCAACCATTTGGGGTTGGCTACATGAATCCTGTTCCACTATTCCACTCTATTTAGGGCCATATCTATCGTTAAATTACAAGCTGCCATGTCTCTTCTTACTACTTCAACCCAGGTCAATTTTGGCCTTCCTCGAGTCCTTCTAGCTCCTTCAACTTGCATCGTCTTGCTCCTTACTAGCATAGTCATTGGTCTTCGTTGCACATGACTGAACCATTTCAATCGACTTTCTCTCATTTTATCACCTATTGGTGCTACACCTAAGCTCTCACGAATGGATTCATTTTTAATTCTATCATTTCTAATCTTTTTATTTTTATTTTTATAATTAACAACTTTATTAAAAGAAGAAGGAAAAAATGATTCAAAAAAGCCCGAAGGCATTACATGAAAACATCAGACAAAACATTGGCGCTAAAACCCAAAGCAGCACCCACTCCCTAATTAGCTAATGAGTCAACCAACACATTTTGAGACCGACAAATATGAGAAAGCGAAGAATCTGAGGCAATCAACAAATCCCTAATCTCATGAATGTAGTTCGCAAGCCTTCATGGACCCTGATTTGATCCCATGCCCCAAGCACTAACTGAAGTAGAGTCACCCTCAATCAAAACTTTAGAAGCCCAATCTTTTGAATATCGTGAAGGCACATGAGAAGACCCATCATTTCCGCCTTAGCAGAGTCAGAAGAATCCATCGGACCAGCCAAAGCCTAAACAATACCTCCATGATTATATCTCACAACACAACCATACCTAGCTGGACCTGGGTTACGTTTTGAAGTACCAATAAAATTAAGTTTAAAGACGCCTTGAGGGGGGGGGGACCCAATCCAAAGATATTGGACCAGCTATCGAGACACTGGAGGATAAGCTAGCCACCCAGTCCCTCATAAAAGTGGACAAAAAAATCCTCTCAAACTCCTTCAACACCATCATCCAACTACCAACCTCCCTAATCATAGTTCACAGCATCAATAACCTCCTTGGAAGTCCTGAACTTCCCTTCAAAAACTCTAACTCCAAGAATCAAGCAATCCCAAAAACATTTTCCCCTGGTTCCCAAACCCCAAGAATTCCAATGGGAGAGAAGGTCTATAATCTCATTTGGCATCACCCAACAATGGTTAAGATTGGAGAAAAAATAATCCCATACCGCCTTCCTAAAGGGATAGTGAATGAATAGATGCTTTGCCGATTCTCCATCTTTCCTATAAAGAACACACTAATTTGGGGAAATCTGCATATACAGTCTTCTCCTTTGCAATAAATCCATTGTATTAATCTTAGATAGGGCAATAGTCCATGCAAAAGCTTTAACTTGGGGAGGCACATGAGGGCACCATATCTTCTTGACTGGAAAGGAAGGGGAGGAAGAACTAGGCTGAGAAAACTCCCTAAAGAGGGACTTATATGAGAACTTACCTGAAGATTCCAAAGTCCAAATTCTCTCGTCACTAAAAGAATTTGATAAAAACACACCCCATTTAACATAGACATTATGGAGAAGAGAGAATATACTTCCCTGTCTAAGAGATGTCTAGAGAATTGTAAGTTCTAGATCACAATAGAGGAAGAATAAGAAAGGACCTCAGAGACTTTGGCATCTTTATTAATCGATAGGAGGAATAATCTCTGGCAAGAGGAGGAAAGAACATGGTCCCCCCACCATAGATCTTTCCAAAATCTTTTGGAATCACCATTACCTACCGACAAACAGGTTTTAGAGAAAAAGAAGGGAAACGAAACAATAATATTTTTCCAAATCAAAGACATGGGATGGGATGGAGAGGGGTTGACATCCCATCCATTTGAATGAAAGCCATACTTGCTGGAGATCGTGGAATGCCATAAATTGTCTACTTTAAGGGAAATTCTCCAAAGCCACTTAGACAATAGAGCTATGTTTCTCTCCTTTAACCTTCCCATGCCCAAGTTTCCTTGAGATTTCGACCTACACTCATCCTCCCATTTCATCAAATGATCCTCCCATTACTCCCTTCGCAAAGAAAATCTCGTTGACACTTTTCAAGCACATGGATCACCTTCGCTAGCATTTTGAAGATAGACATGTAATAGATTGGCACATTAGACATAACCACATTTATGAACATAATTCTTCCACCCAATGAGATATAGGATTTCTTCCACCGGGCCAACTTCTTTTGGATCCTTTCAATCACAAGATCCCAAAAAGAAATAGAAGAGGGCTTCCTCTTGATCACAAGATCCCAAAAAGAAATAGAAGAGGGCTTACCTCCAAGAGGAAGCCCGAGACACTTAATCGGCCACACCTCAATTTTGCACCCCAGAATATTTGTAAATCTACAAAGATCCCCTTCCTCCACACCTATGCCCACTAGGCTTGATTTAGAAAAATCAACTTTAAGACCTGATATGGCTTAGAATATCTGGAGGATATGCTTTAAATTAAACACTTGCTCGTTAGAATTTTTTAGGAAGCATATGGTATCATTTGCAAATTGTAGGTGAGAGATGGAAATATCCTCTCTTCCGATTTGGATGCCTTCCATAAGAGACCAATCCAATGCCTTAGTCATCAAAGCACTAAAAGAGTCCACCACCAAAGTGAATAAGAACAAAGAGAAGGGATCCCCTTGTCTCAAACCATGAGAGGATTCAAAGAAGCCTTTTGAAGAGCCATTGAGCATGACTGAGAAGTGTAGGTGATCTAGGCATCCCATAATTTTTTCTTCATAACTCACCGAAGAAAATCACAGTCCGCCTTATCATAAGCTTTCTCCAAGTCAATCTTGCTAATAAGGCCCTTACGATTTCTCCTTTTTAAATCATCCATAGTTTCATTAGCGACAAGGATACCATCTATGATTTGTCCGCCTTTCACAAAAGCTCATTGGGAGATGGAAATGACCTTATCCAAGACAGATTAAATTCTCAAACAGAGAACCTTTGAGATAATTTTGTACATGCTTCTAAGTTCTAACCAAACTAATTGGACAGAAATCATATAGATTTGTAGCTCCTTCCTTCTTGGGGATATTAACAGTAAATGTGGCATTCACCCATTTATTGATTGTGCCTCTTTCATGAAACTCCACAAACACTTTCATCAAGTCTACTTTAATAATATCCCAACATTCTTGGTAAATATGAAGAGAAAATCCATTCGGCTGGGGATTTTTCCTTTTTCTATACTAAAGATGGCGGATTTAACTTCTTCGTCGTAGAATTCTTTTTTCCATAACTTAGCTTTCTCCCTGTCCAATTGATTCGAGAAAAAATTGTCAATAAAGGGCCTTTCCTAAGAATCCTTTACATATAATTGAGAGAAAAATGAAATGGCTTCATCCTTAATCCTCACCAAGTCATCCACAACTTCACCATCAATACAGAGGCATCTAATTAAATTTTTTCTGTTCTTCCTATTTGTTACTTTGTGGAAGTATTTAGTGTTTCCATCTCCTTACTTAAGCCACTTACATTTTTCTTTTTGACTCCAATGAATCATGAATGTTTTCACATTTAAGGATAATTTTATTCTTAGACAATAAATCTTTCCACTTTTCTACTAATTCCTGAGAGAGAATCCCATCATCTTCAAGCTTGAGATCAATTCATCCCAAATCTTGTTTTTCCTGTCATTTAGTAGCCCAAAAGTGGACTTATTCTAAACTAAAAATTCTTTTGATATGTTGAAGTTTCTTCATAAATTGGAAGCCTTTCCATCCAAAGATTTCACAATCATCCCACTATTTCTTCACATTATCCTTAAAGGTAGGGTGAATGGTTCACATGTTCTCAAATCTGAAAGGGGCCGGACCATAGTCTATTTTCTCATAAGAAAGCATAATAGACTAGTGGTCAGAAGCTATCTTCGGGAGGGCTTCTTGAGATAAACGCGGATAGTAATCTTCCCAGTCAGTAGAAGCAAGGAATCTATCCAACCTACACATAGTGGGCTGCTCTTGACCATTTGTCCAAGTGTATTTAGCATTAGTAAGAGGAGAATCCCGTAGGGATTAATTGTTGATGAAGTCCCTGAAATCCCTCATACTTCTAGTGATCCTACTCGGAGTATTCTTCGCATAAGCAAACCTTATAACATTAAAATCACCTCCAATCACCTAGGGTCCCGACCACCTCCTTCTAACATTATAAAGCTCATCCCACAAATTGTGACGGAATTGAGGGGAACAAGGGCCATACACTCCAAAAAAGATCTAGGATACACCAGAAGAAATATCAACCAATCTCAAAGGGATAGAGACCCCAATAAAATCATCTTCTTTTTAAAAATATCATCCTTTCAAGCAAGCAACACACCTCCTATGACTCCCACCAAAGGAATAGCCAACTAACAGGAAAACTCACTACCCAATACGTTGAGAAGGATCTTGGGCCCCAACCTCTCCTATTTTGTTTCATAGATTATCACCATATCCAGTTTAAATTTCTAGAGGCATTCTCGAAATGACATTTTTTCCACTCCACCAAGGCCACGGACATTCCACGATATAATCTTCATTGGATAACTATAAATTTTCCCTTTCCCACCCTTTTTGATCTTCAATTCCTTCTAAATCAGTTCCATTTTTCATACCCTAAGACAAATTCCTTAGTTCCCGCTTCCCCTTGGAAATCTTCCTTGCCATATTCTGTTGAGTCTCAGATTCTTCCATATTCTGTTGAATCCCAATTTCTTACATATAATTAAAAATCTAAACCTCCTTCCCATCCGCATTACACACCTTTAGACTCATCCTTTTCACCAGACAATCCACCCCCTTCAATTCAATTTCATTTATGTCCTGAACCTTTTCCATATTGATTGAAGCTTCGCGAGTGACTCATTCCCTACATTAACCACATCACAATCTTCCCCATTCCCCAAAAGAAGCAAATTATGGCATTTCACAACCTCTTGAGCATTCTGGTTTGAAACCACGGGAGAATGATTAATAACAAAAACACAATCAGGTAAGAAAGGAAGGTTAGTAGTAAGATTAGGCGCATAATCATCACACTGGTGAAAAGGAGATGGAGGGAGAATACCTTGGATTTTCTGATGAGGACTAAGGGATAAAAGAGGGACGTGCATACCTGCTTGGGTCACTGAATTAGCATGGCCTGTCTCCTTCTGGCTAATACCCACAGCTTGGGAAATGTTGAAGGATGCAAAGCAAGGAGAGACCATACCTTCTGCTTCGTACTCAAATGAATTAGGATAATTGACCAATCTGTTATGACACAAAGGGTTAAAAAACTTGTGTCTTTCATACTCCTCCAGGAATTGCACCTCACCCCTTTTAGGGATCTCCTCATCCTTAAAGACATATTCATGATAGTCCGATATTGATCTATTGCACAAAGCCGAACAATCATGCCGAACATCCTTTAGTCTTCGCAATCCTAGAGGATCCGAAATTGCATGGCTTAATGAAGACACTACAGAGACGGGAGGCGAAGGCTTCAGCAAAGGCAAAGATCTTGGCGATAGATCAAGGGTTGAGTAAGCAGCCATTGACGAGCTTGTCAATGTCGAATCAGACACAACATGAGATAACACCTTTAACCTATCAAACTCTTCGTCGTCTTGATCACTACTACCTTTCTTGTCCCATGCTCCCATCAAAACTTCATCCACCATCACCCAGTAGTTCCATGACTATTGAGCAGTTCCCTTTTCTCTAACGGAAGACACTCTGGGAGGGAGTTCATCGAAGGAATAAGATGTAGATGGGTTTGAGTTGGGCTGATTCTGATGCCCTGAAGTCATGGGCCCAGCTTCTTGGTGGCCCAACGATTTTGGTCTCCAGATCATAGGCCCATTGCAATTAGGCCTTTTAGAGGCTAACGCAAAAGTCCTAGTTTGCCCCTTGGCAGATTGGTTTGAATTTTGAATTTTGTTGGAATTTGAGTTAGGGTTGGAATTCAAACCCCTATTCAATATTGTTTTATTTAATCTAGTGGTCTTGAGCCCAAGATTCGCATCGAGTAGCCCATCTAACGAATGATCAATAAGGTCAACCCGAACCCGATTAGCCATTACCATAGCTGTGTCGTACCTGACCTCTAGACAATCCCTTGGAAAGGCAAAAGTCTCTTCTTCCACCCTACTGATTATGAAGAATAAAGGTTTTTTGACTTCAATCACAAGGGAAAAAATCTGTTCTCCAACTTGTCACTGAAGCAACCTAGGAATGTCATTCAGCCAGGAGAAAACCACTTTTAGATGAATTGTAAAAACTACCTCCTTGTGAGTCATTCTCTGGTTGACTTCTAGTAATCCTCCGCAACACCTTCCAATTTTCGCAAAAGAGTCCGAAGAGCATTCTGATAGGGGTAAGCCCCAGACACGGATCCAATGATTACTGGCGATTGCAGAAACTTCAATCTTAGTTGACGAGGTTGACCTTCTTCTAAAGATCAGAATAGCATTTCCGACACTAATTTGACCAATAGAGAGGATCGCAGAGACCTCCTCCATCGATTTGGTTGCAAATAGAGCTTGATTAGCGGGGAGCCTAACCAGAAGCATATTGAACTTTTCTTCATTATCTCTTCGAAAAGCTCTAGAAACCGCACTTCCCACCATTTTCCATGATACCGTTACTCCCCAAACGTCACAAACGATAACATTATTCTAGAGATTGGACTGTAGCGGCGTAACCAAGTGAGGCCTTTGATCCATAGAATCATCTTGCCTTTCCTTGCGAATTAGAGGCTCTTTAGGCTGAGGCGGCATTAACATCTGTTTCATGAGCTTCGAAAATCCTCTCCATCCCAGGCATCCTTCCCTTGCAGGAAGAATGATAAATTTATTTATTTTCTTTAAGCCTCCATTTGCAAATGTAGATAAAGCTTCCCCATTCATTCGCTTTGCGAACTAGGAATAGAGAACCTCCTCTGAACCGAATTGTTTCCTTTTCCTTTGAAGAAATATCCCCCTGACAAGCCAAAGTGCAGAATGTGCCAACCTTCGGCATAATCTCTTTGGGGAAAGAAATTCTCTAGGGCCTTCCGAAACCTCTTTCGATAATTATCATCCTATCGTCTTCCAGCTGCAACTCGAACCGTTTCGATTTCATGTTCAAAAACTTTCTTCCAGATTCCCCTACCATTCCTAACTTTGTCTATCCTTTCTAGTCTTGCCACTCATCCATCTCAACATAGTCATTTCAGCCACACTCATTTATGTATGTGTTGTTTGTTGGTTGCCCAACATTTTGCTCCATAAAGCATGGCTTGTCTTATAGTTGTCTTATAAAATTTTTAGTGGTATTTGCTTATCACACAAAGCACCTCTCCACTTCAACCATCATGCTCTAATTCTATGAGCAACATCATCTACAATATCTCCCTCTTTGTGCGTGATTGAAAATAATAACAGAAAAATAATAAAGAAAAACATAAAAACGGCAGTATTAAATCTCCAATAGCTCTCCAAGTGATGTCGTGATGATGCCAAAGGTCCAAGTGATGTCCTCCATGGCTGGACACGTGTAGGTCTCACCTAGGCTGCATGTGTGGGGCCCACATAGGATGTAGCTCTAATGTCCACATCACAAGCTGAGCGGGGAAAAGCTCACAGGAGCTGCTTCTTGTTGAATTGTTGCAATCTGCAATCCTCTCCAAGAAGGCTTCCTGGTTAACAATGCTTGCTGTCAATGGCTGCATCATAGATATTAGAGCAAAAATCATATTCATAAAAAAATAAAAATAAAAATAGAGCAAAAAGTGAAAGTAAGAAGCAATGCAAAAGTGAGAAGTGGCTGTGGGAAGCAAGGCTCAATTAATCGTTAGGAGACAAGAAGCAAGAAGTGATTGGGAAGCAGTAGGGAAATGAATAAAATGCAATTTGGAAGTTACTTCAAACCATTAGAAAAATATTATGAAATGACTAGGAAATGAAATGAGCATAATGCTATAATAAGTGAATAAGTGATTACTAATCGGAAGCAAATAACAAAAAGTCTACAACCAATAAGTACAACTACAATAATTGATTACTCATGAGAAGTAAATAACAGTAAGTTACAATCAACAAGTACAACTACAATAGAATAAAGTAATAAACTTAATTAGGTAGTAAACAAACCTAAAAACTATGTTATACAAGTAACAAAGAATCATGACATATAATTCAATATGCAAACCACTTTTGTTATTTGTGTGGCCAGCCATACCTTAGATTTTACCTTACATAAGATTTTTGTAGATAACTAGGCTTCTTAAAGTCGAACAATAGAAGACCTTGTTTAAAAACCATTGATTTGAATCTTTTTTATTGGATTGGAGTAAAATAAAATAAACAATAAATTCAATACTAACTATTATTTTTTTCTTCAAAAAATCAATATTAAGTCTCATAGAGAATATTTTATTCAATGCCAATGGTATAGGGATCAACATTAAAAAAATATATATAATTTTGCTTCTTGGATTGCTTTCCACTTGTCTTCCAAATGCTTTTAGTTGCCTCCCTAAATAGCTTCCACTTGTTTTCCCAATTAGTTCACCATGCTTTCCCAAACACGGGAAGCGTGTTTCCCACTAAGGGGAAACTGAATTGAATTGGCTTCCCAAATGAGCTTCCCACCTTGTACCATGCTTCCTTAGAACTATGGTTGCATTACCTTACTTTCTAAAAGGCAACAAAACTGAGCGATTGCATTCTGTTGGATGAGTCACTATTTGATTGAGTATCATATTAGAGTGGCCATTGCTGCAGTTATGCTGGTAAATTTTATTTTATTTTTTGATAATTAACAATGATTTTATTGAAAACCAAGCAAAGATATACTAATACAACAACAAAGGCAAACTAAGCACAACAACTAATCAATACTATCAGGCAGATCACTCCCTATAATTAAAGATGAACTCCCTACCCCTAGCCAATTTATCACTTATCAGCCATAGAGTTTTGAGCTCTTAGGACATGAACCAGCTTAACAAACAAGAAATGTCCTAAATCTCATTTACAAAATGGCCCAATTTCCAACATCCCTCCCTTGTGCCCTTGCCCCACTCAATAATTGTGAAGGTATCTTCCTTCGTTATGCTGTCAGAAGCTCCCATTTTTCTTTAGCTCTCGAAGCCCCATAAGCAATCCAAGAGTTAGCTTAGATGGTTTTTCATTTTGAATGCAACAATTCCTGGCTTTGAATGTTCCTTTGCTCATTGTCTCTCTGACAACACATTAACAGTAATAATCTTGACCATTTAAGTTATGGAGGGGGACTTTAACAAACAAATACTAAGGACCTTGTGAAAATATGTAAAGCTGTATAGTTTAAAGTGAAAGGATGAGTGGATTTCTATAGCATGTGATGCTAGATAGCTAGGGTTTGTGGAAGAAGAATAAGAAGAAGAGGAAGAACAAGAAGAAGAGAGGGGGTATCATTTTGGTAGAGTATGTCCCTACTCCCATACGTATGACATATTATTAGAGAGGAGATTACAATACAAAGGTTATATTTACAAATATGCCCCTCATGTACCCAAGTACAAGTATACCCTTACATATTGTACCCCCATATATATCAACAGGATGAATATGGTTCTTTAAGGGTTTGTTTTAAGGTTCTTGTTTGTTCCTTGATTTAGTTTGCCTGAATTATTAGATTTGTATGACATGAAGAGGTCAGTTTGACAACTATTGAATTTGTTTTTTTGGTCAATTTTATCAAATAAGAGAAAATAGGAAGAAAGTTTTATTCATAGCAAGTCACCCTGAACCCAATCTATTATACAATGTTTTGTTTGGATAACTTTGGCTTCAAAAAAAAAAAAAAAAAGAAACGAAAAGAAGGAGCCCTGTGGTATTTCAGCTTCCACTCCAACATTGTTGATCCTGCAGTCCACTGTTTAGCTGTGTGCCATGTATCGTAGAACCATGGCATTGGAAGCCCATAAGACCATTAAATTTGTTCACTTGTGAGTTACTTGTGGGATGGCATTATGGAAGGTTGGTTGGTGTCTTCTAGCTGTGTTAGCATCTCAAGTGGAGGGAGAAGATGGCCCAGTGTGGTTTCAACATGGCTTATGAAAATGAAGAAATATCTTAAGAAAGGATTTATAAAGAATTTGTCTTCTTTTTTAAGGGAGTTAGACCATGCAGATTAGTGAACATCAATAGATTTATGGGTATTGTGTAAATGGTTTTCTTATTGCTTTTTGCATAATTGATGCAACCTTATCCATTATGGAGTTACTTGCTGACAGCTAAGCTAGTTCTTGAATAGGCTGACCTATCTTATTTAGCAGGTACATCTTTATGGAACATCATTGGGAGGCTTCCTAGCTCAACTTTTTGCTCAGCATCGTCCAAGGCGTGTTAGATCATTGATACTCTCGAATTCATTTTTGGAGACACGAAGTTTCTCAGCTGCAATGCCATGGGCTCCCATGTATTTTTCTCACAGTTCTTTCTCATGAATAGTACATGGAGATGACCAAATTGCTTAACCTATATTATTTTGACAAATTTGAATACATATTTACATACATTTAGTTCTCACTGCAAGCATGATAACTATAGAATACTGAGCGCTTGAACCCTCATGTCCCATCTGTGGAATTACTAAATTCTATTACATATTGCATTCCAACAAGTTAAAATTCTTTTTTATTCTGTGCAAAATCATGCAGATCAAATGGAATGGCTGTGTTCATTCTTGATGCTCGAGGAAGAAATCATTATTATTTAGTAACCACAGAACCCTGTTATAGCAAGTAATCTGATTTAATGTCTCTTGGATCACTCTTCAAAACCTTTGATGAACCAAGCTTGTTCAGTCTTTTTTTGTATTTTGTATTTTTTTGCTGCCTTGATGTTAACTAATCTCTTCCAGCCATCTACAAACAGAAAGATATGTAGCAAATAGAGAAAACCTGGTGATGCTTCTTACCCGAGATAAACAAGAATAAAATTTAGAGGGAAATCAACAAAATGAGGAATAGTCAACCTCTAATGTGTCTATCAAGCTGTCTGCATGTACTTGAGTGCAAAACAAGATCTCCAAAAGTCTAGAATCTCACTGCCGTTGTGAAATATTTTGTATAAGTTTGACACTCACATTACAGAATGAACTTTCAAATATTAACACACATTGATGCGTATTAACTGAACAGCAATTAATATTTTTATTCTTATTTTTTTACAATATTTTTCATTTCAACCTATACGCATTGCATCATTTCGTATTGGCCAGTAGCTGATACACATGTTGTAGAGACATTTAGGATCATGTCTATTATGTTGGGATCTAGGTGTGTTAATTCTCAAGTCAAACTTTTAGTGGTATCCTGATATGTTTGTGTCAGTTGCCAAGCTTATTGTGTCGAAGTGAGATTATTATTCACTGTTAATATCTTCTGGCCTCTTTGTCAGGTTCATGAGTTTTATATATCTCTAGGGCCTTGGTTTTCTATCTTAAAAGAGACTAGAAAGTCTGCTTATTAAAGGAGGCTATATGTGGGATAAATTAATCTCTGCAAGTTTGGTTTGGCAGAATCAGTGGTGCTATTTAGCAGATGAGTTCCTCCATTATAGTGCTGAGTACACCATATGAGGAGCGTTATTGGTGTTTCTATCATAGTCGTCTATTTGTTTGGTTAAAGTAAATGATCTTGTAGGGACAGGTGTTCAAGGATTATCATGGTAAGGTCTCTGACGTATAAGACCTTGATCAATAAGTAACTCATTGTAATTCTGGTTGCTTGTCCAAGGAAAGGTACATGTATATCTCATCAAAACTATACACTGGATTATTTTGTAGAAAATTGATAATCAAGGAGTTCATGTTGGGACATGTATATCTCATCAAATCAACCCATTTTTACCCGGGTCTAAATGGTTTTACTAATTCATTTTTTTTCATAAATGTTGCGACATTATCAAAGGGGATTTGATGAAAGTTTTTGAGGAGTTTTATTATTTGGAAGACTTTTATGAGCATTTGAATAACACTTTCATTACTTTGATTCCAAAGAAATAAAATGTCAAGGATTTGGAAGATGATCACTCCATCAGTCTACTTAGTAGTGTGTATATGATCATCTCTAAGGCCTTCACTAAGACATTAAAATTAGTTATGAATGGCATTATTACTCAGCTTCACAGTGTTTTTATCAATGACGGAAAAATTATTGGTAGTGTTCTTATTGCAAATGAATGTATTGAAGATAGTTCGGGTAGAAATGGGTTGATTTGCAAGCTAGATTTAGAGAAGGCTTACAATCATGTGAATTTTGAATTTTTTAGATAATGTCTTGGACAAGTTGGGTTTTGGGGTAAAGTTGAGAAGTTCGATATTTGTTTTGCACTAGATTGGTCAAATTCTTGGTTTTGGTAAATGGTAGCCTGACAGTTTTTTTTAGAAGTTCGAGAAGTATTCGGCAAGTGATGGGGATATTAGTCCTCGAGGAGATTCTGAACTGATCCAGCATAAGAGTAGGAGGAGAGCCATCCCACTCATATGGTTTGAGTAGGGTGGGAGTGCCCTAGAACCATCTAGACACATTCTTGTAGGGCTCATTTACTTTCAACTTTATTTTAGTTGCTTTGGTTATTTCAGTTGTAATTTGAATTTATGACCTTTATTATGTCATGTGGGGGGACATGATTTTATTTTTGGGAGACGCAGAGAGGAGAAAGACATAATTCAGTGTCCTAGGGGTATAATTGTCCAAAATTGGATAATTTCATGGTTTTATAAGAGGAGGCAGCTCCATGGGGGTATTATGGGTATTTGACCCATTTTATTATGTAACCCTATAGGGCTTGCCGTCCAAGGCTCTAGAAAAGCTCCTTGGCCACCCAAAACTAGGGATGGTTGATTAATAAAAGAAAAATTGGAGTTTTCTCTATGTAGGAGTTGTGTATGACTAGAGCTTTGAGAGGGAGTTCTTCTTCTTTAACCTTCTTCGTTCTCAACCAAAACCTGAAAAGGTTGTCCTTAGAGCGAGGTTCGGATGCTTAGGGTGGAGGTCCTTACCATCAACATCATCTTTTACAAGGGTTTGGAAGGTTCACAATTAATTCTACACAAATCCCAAGTAAAGAAATATGCTGAATTTTTCGTTTTTGTGAATTTTGGGACAACATGGTTGCTACAGTTGAAATTTTTTTTTATATGCAAATAAAGGAATTAAGACCCCAAACTTTGTTTGTGAGTTGATTATAACCTAAAAACAATTCTCAAAGTGTTGGAAATAATTTTAAATCCTTTTTCATATTTTTACCATGACCCCTAACATAAAATACCTTAACCAGAAATTTCTACACATATGATCATGAAGCCTACTTTAAGCCATTGTTTGAATATGATGCCCTTGCTGTTTTGCCTGACTATTTCCTATTTTTAGACCTCTCAATATCCTCTAAAACATCATGCAAACCAGCTTCATAAATCCCCTACAAACAGTTGGGAAATTGCATCTAAAAGGTGCTAAATGATCATGTTAGTGCATAATTTACCTTAGGCTTGTTAGCATATTTTCTTGTATGGAATTTGGTAGTTTCTTTTTTTTTCTTTTATGACTGAATTTTCTACATGTTAGACCCAAGAAAACTTAACCGAATTAAAATTAAGGTGCACATTATTGATGAGTAGGAATCGAGCTTCTACTTTATCATTAAACTTGACAATCTAGGTCTTTTCTCTTCACTCACATTACTCTAGTGTGTTTGTCTTGCATCAAATTAGTATCAAAGCCTAGGTTAGGTGTTTATGCATTTAGGTGTGGGTTCTTGCATATTAGGGTAGTCTACATACAACAGGTTTAGGTTCTTTACTTGCTGAGAAATATTTAGTGTCAGGTCTCATGACATATAGTTTTAGGACATTTATTGCATTGTTGTGAGTGTTTAGTGGGTTAATATCACTTTCCCATAACCTTTAGGGTATGACCACTAGAGGTTTAACTGATTACCAGCCCAAATATCCTAGTAGTATCAATGAAGGAGAATATAACTTAATCTATACCAATGACCCCACATAAGGATTTCATTCTCGATGTGATAAGATAGATAGGTTGACTTGTTCCATTGAAACTAGCAACAAGATGAACTCCCAAACTCATATTGATGACTTAGGGAGAGAAGTGAGAGCCACATATCCTATGTTAGGTCAACAGGAGGGGAGGGAAACCCACCAAGATCCCCCTTAGAACCACCATTCTGATTATGGTTCTGTGAGGGATCCTAAGAGGAGTAGATCCTCTAGTTTGGGTTTTGAACCTGAGCCCCTTAGATTTTCATTGAGAAAGAGTCTTCTAAATCAGATAAGGGGGCAAGGACTGAGGAGATTGGCTAGATCTAGGACATCTGAGTGGGAACATGAGAGGTACCCTATAGAGTATAGGGATCTGAGAGGTTTAAGAGACATAAGGGACTCAAGGAGAGGCATGTCCTATACTATGGTTAGTTTAGAGTAGTATCTTTCTGTCAAACATGACACTTCTACTGTAGCTGAGTACATTACACGGTTTGATGATTGTTATTTGAAATGTGGAGTCAATAAGAACCTAGTTATGACCATCACTAGATTTAAAGAGGGGGCATAGACTTGAGATAAAAAAAGAACTTCGTTGTTAATATATTATTACTTTAGAGGAGGCTTATAGACTAGCCCAGGTCATAGAGGTGTGTGAGACTTTTTGTTTTATGTTTCCTACATCCTAGGTGTAAGAATGTTAGGTCAGGAGCCTCCACTAGTGGACAGCTTCCCATATCAGGTCCTAGTACCTCTAGACCTGCCCCTACTCTCGGTAAGGAGAAGGATGTGGCTGAGGGTTTACCTACAGTAAACCTTGAATAGTATCCTAGCCAGATAAAGCATTCTTTGCTTATGAAAGACACTATGCATAAGGAAGAGCCACAAAAAGATTAGTCATTAGATAAAGTGAGAGCTTATGAGATACATGACCCTCTTATAGTGGAAATACCTAGTGATGATGAGGAAAAAGAAGAACCTCAGGAAATTGATCAAGAGGTTCAGAGAGTTCAGCAGAGTGCATTTATAAAGTCCTTAATGTCTAGTTTTGATGTACTTAACCCTGACCATGATACTGAGTAGGAGATTCATAAGGTCCATGAGGTTCAAGAGGTCTAGGTGAATGTTCCCATAATGATTCTAGTGTTTAAACTTATTATGCCTGAACTTGACCCTATCCCAAATACTTTGCTGGATTTTCCACCTAAGAAAGAACCACTTGTACTTAGAGTACATACAATCTTTGAGAAAGTGGTTTATACCCCTAGTGTATCTAATTCCCTAGTACCCAATTGGGATTTATCTGTTAGGCATTTATGGAAGGTACTATGGAAGATGAGGGGTGCACATATGCTACTTTTATTGGTTAGACACTTGTCACATGATTACCATTCGCCTACTGATGGGTTACTTGAGGGGGTAATCAAGAGTCATGGCTCTTTACTAAACATGAAAGTTTTATTATTGAGATGTCTAGTTGGAACCTATTCTATGTCATGGGAGAGTGTCTTATATTGCTTAGACTTTGTTTACATATTTGCATCTCATAGACCCTTTGAGTCTGCATCTGTGTTTGTATCGTACATGCATTCATTGCATGAGTAAATTAGGAGGAAGATTGCTTTGAATAATGAGGGGTATAAACTGTCGACTGATTGTCATAAAGTGCATCGCGAGTTTTAGGTAGGAGATTCAGTTATGGTCCATTTCCAGCATAAGCGATTTCCGCTTGGGATATCATGGAAATTGCATGCTAGAAGTTCAGGACCTTACAAAGTCTTGAAAAGATTCGGACCAAATGCATACATGATTGATAAACCTCCTAATCTAGGGATTAGTTCTACATTTAACAAGGAAGATTTAGTTCCTTTTTAAGGGCAATCTGTTCCTATTGACCCTTTTACAGATTTCACTAATAGTATGACCTAATTACCTCTAACCGTTACACCACCTCTACCATTACCAACACCACGAGAGGAGATTGAGGCCATACTCGATGATCAGACATTATCCACTAGACGGGGTGGATATCAGAGATATCTTGTCAAGTTCAGGGGGGGTAGATCGGATAGCGATTGCACCTGGCTGGTAGAGACAAAGATACAATGCTTAGACCCTGACATGCTTAAGAGGTACTGGAGTTCTACATCAACAAAGTCGACGTCTTTTCAGGTGGGGAGAGCTAATGGAGATATTAGTCCTTAAGAAGATTCAAGATTGAGCCAACATAGGAGGAGGAGAGTCATCAACTCATATGGTTTAGGTAGGGTGGGAGTGCCCCAGAACCATCTAGACACATTTTTGTAGGGTTCATTTGCTTTCAGCTTTACTTTAGCACTTTATTTTAGTTGCTTTGGTTATTTCAGTTGTAATTTGAATTTATGACCTTTATTATGTCATGTGAGGGGACATGATTTTATTTTGGGAGAGGCAAAGAGGAGCAAAGACATATATTTCAATGTCCTAGGGGTATAATTGTCCAAAATTAAACAATTTCAGGGTTTTATAAGAGGGGGCTGTTCCATGGGGGTATTATGGGTATTTGACCTATTTTATTATGTAACCCTAATAGGGTTGGCCATCCAAGGCTCTATAAAAGCTCCTTGGCTGCCCAAAACTAGGGATGGTTGATTAATAAAAGAAAAATTGGAGCTTTGGAGGAAGTTCTTCTTCAACCTTCTTTGTTCTCAACCAAAATCTGGAAAGGTTGTCCTTGGAGCGAGGTTCGTATGCTTAGGGTGGAGGCCCTTACCATCAACATCATCTTTTACAAGGGTTTGTAAGGTTCGTAATTAATTCTACATAAATCCCAAGCAAGTAAATATGCTGAATTTTCGTTCTTGTGAATTTTGGGACAACCTGGTTGCTACAGTCATAATTTTTTTTATATGCAAATAAAGGAATTAAGACTCCAAACTTTGTCTGAGTTGATTATGACCTAAAAAAATTCTCGAAGTGTTGGAAATAATTTTAAATCCTTTTTCATATTTTTATCATGACCCCCAACATAAAATACCCTGACCAGAAATTTTTGCACATATGATCATAAAGCCTACTTTAAGCTATTGTTTGAATATGACTCCCTTGTTTTATTTGCCTGGCTATTAACCATGTTTAGACCTCTTAATTTCCTCTAAAACATCATGCAAACTAGCCCCATAAATCCCCTGCAAAGAGTTGGAAAATTGTGTCTAAAAGATGCTAAATGATCATGTTAGTACAAAATTTTTCTTAGGCTTGTTGGCATATTTTCTTGTATGGAATTTGGTAGTCTCTTTACTTTCTTTTATGATTGAATTTTCTACATGTGAGGCTGTAAAAAACTAAACCAAACTAAATTTAAGGTGCACACTATTGATGAGTAGGAATCTAGTTTTTACTTTATCATTAAACTTGGCAATCTAGGCATTTTCTCCTCACTCACATTACCCTAAGGTGTTTGTCTGACCCCCTGACCCCTCTCTTGTTCCTGATGGTATCGGAGGTTCTGAGTAAAATGATTAAGAAGGTGGAAGGGGGGATTATTCTGGGTTTTTTGGTGGGGCATGGGCGGTGTAGGGTATCTCATTTTGATGCGGACATGGAAGATTAAGTGGGGCCCACATGTTCCATAGTGGTGTCCACAGTCCACACATGTGTAACTTTGAAGGCCAAGAGTTGAGTACACTTCGGAGTTATTTTGTCATGTTGTAGGACTTTAGTTTAATGTTTTTATGTGATTTCATTACTTATATTCTCTTTTAAATAGGGTAGGACATAGAGAGTATTAAGTTTATTGATGAGGGTATTTTTTTGAAGAGGCTTTTATAATAGGTTTTAAAAGGGGGAAGAGGCATTAGTTGATGGTTTGAATTTTGGAGAGAGGGGAAGACAATGGGGGAGGTTTTTTTTAGAAAGTATCATGGGTTAGAAAGAGGGTTTGCTCTTGAATCAAGGGATGATCGAATAAAGTTTTTTTTTTTTTTTTTTTTTTGAACTCTTGATGTTCTCAGCTGCAAGAAAGGACCTGGATTGTTTTGACGACTGGGTGAGACATCTGGTCATATTATGAGGTGAGACTTCTCTTCTTCTTTTTCTTCCTCTTCTTCTCCTTTGCCTTCTTCTGCTTCTTCAATCCCTGTGTTAAGCATCTTTTAAAACTCATTTCTCCTCTTGATTTCAGTCATGACATATGGATTTTTATTTATTTCATGTTGGTTAAACCTAAATAAACCATGAACCAGCATGAAACCTATCTACATGGCCTCAGCAGATTTTCTGGAGCTGAACAGACACTGCAGCAGCTCCAGGTTTCATTCCCAAGTGTATCACAACTTCAGAAAAATAGAAACCACCTCTTCTTGGCATCGGTTTGTTCTGCTGGACCTTCCCATGATTCCTGAGCCTGCTACTAGACCTGGGACAGATTTACAACTGCCGTAATCCCCTATTTTATAAACCCAACTCTTGTCCTTCATCAATCCTTCCAAACCTGTTACAGTATTCTCTATTACAAGTCTCGTTGCTGCAATTCCATTAAACCATTCTCTATTGCTGCCAAGATCTACTTCTATAAATCCATATCTGTTGATGCTACTGCCTTCATTATAATTATAATATGGCAGAATTTTCCCCCTAACTCTTTGCTTTCCTTTTATCCAAACAGAACCCTTTTATTACCTCAGATATGAAATTCAAGTCTCCTTTAAAGAGTACAATCACCTACTGTTTGATTAAATTCCTAAGTGAATAATGTTATAGAATCCATATCAGCTGCCTTGATTTATCACAAACCTGGGTGCTGTTTGCTAATTGAAGACTCTCTTAAACCCTTACAACCACCATAATTTAGATCAGATTGAAACCTCTGTGTTTACTTTTGCAGCACAAGAATACTTCTTGTTGTGGTACTCCTATACTTAACAGGGTTTTTGAATTCGGATTTATGGAGGTCATATATTGAGGCTAATAAACAGAACCTATTGGGAAAGAGGAGTTCTCGGGTGCAGGTATGCACATCATACTTGCTGTTTGATTTTCATTTGCTGAAATGAAGCTTTAGTCTATTCTAGTATTGCAGAAAGGCAGGTCTTGGTCTGTAATTTCTTCATCTTGTGGGTTAATTGCTGAAATATGTCATCTTGACTTCAAAGGGTTATACGAATTGGACTGATGAGTTACTTTAAGTCTGATTTGGCGTTGTTGGATCTTTTCTCGTCCGGCTATTGTATTTAGAACTGAAGTCTCTCTTATTTGATCATATATTTGAGTGACAATATTCCCTAGTCTATTCCTCATATTTTGGACTATTGGCTTATTTTATAATTCAACAAGTGAAGTCAAGATTGTGCATGTTTGGGGTTCTAAATTTCTTTGGTAATTCACAAATTATGTTGGCTCACAGCTATCCTTCTATTGTGGGCCCATAACCCATCACTAGGCTGTCTTGAATCACATTTGTAGTTGTTAGGTTTGCTTAATCTGCTTGATAAAATTAAGCTGGATCCCTCTATGGATGATGGTTGGGAGTAGATCATCTCTAACAAAGGGAGATTTACTTCTAAGTCTCTCTATTTAGAGTGGGTCGATGATTGGTCCCTCTCATTTTCCCATAAAGGCATTTAGATCCCAAGTATTTCTTCAAAAGTGTCCTTTTTTCTATGGATTGTGTACTTGGATAAAATCTCCACTTTGGATCATCTTTAGAGTATGGCTCGTAAGCATGATCCCACGATAATTGGTGCAATTTTGAATATCCCCCTTATTCTTATATGTAGGGACCACAATATTTTTCCTCACTCATTTGACATTTTTTTAGTTCAAATGATCTTGTTAAAAAGTTTTGTTAACCATGATAAGCCATCGTTTCCCATACATTTCCAAACCTCAATTGGGATACTATCTGGTCTTAATGTCTTTCCTATCTTCATTCTCTTCAAAGTCTCTTTAGCTTCTATCACACTAATCTTACGAAGATATCTATGATCTCTAATCTCCTCTACTCTATCGATTCCTAAACCGACATTCCCTACATGATCCTCATTTAACAATTTTTGAAAATGGCTCCTCCACCTTTCTTTCATCTCTTCATCTTTTACTAAGACTCTTTGATCCTCACTTTTAATGCATCTAACACGGTTTGGGTCTCTACATTTTCTATTCTTTATTCTCGCAAGGGATAAATACTGTTTTCAAAAATAAATAAAAACAAAAATAAAAAATAAAAATACAAAGAAATATTATGTTTAGAAATTGAAAAAGAAATTTTTTCTTAATAAATACTTTTCACAACGAACAAAAAACCCCTTCAGGAACATGTCACTGCATTTCAGTCCCATTGGATTTGATTAATAGCAAAGAAGATGCGAAAACCAAAGAAAAAGATTAGGCTTTTTAGATGCCCAAATTGTGATACACATCTTTAAGGAAGAAAAAGAGGAAGTGTGAGGAGAATAAAAGAAAGGGCGTGAGAGAGAAAAGAAAAAGGAGAGAAGAAATATGTGGAGTGACAAAGATTAAAAAGATTGAATGAGGTTTTGTGGCCAAGCCATCTGTCATTTAATCCCACCATTGAATCAACTACTAAACACCTCGATTTTGCAAGTAGTGGAAGTTGGAGATTCTATAACTGCTTCATTGTTCGTCCCATTATCGGCATCAATGTCTTCCAAAATCTAGAAGATTCCTAAAATAGAAAAACAAAGGGGTAAACATATGGTATAAGCAAGCTAGGATTTTAGATTTCGATTCTTCACATTTGATTCAATAACCATAAATGTCTCCACCACTCCCCATCCATTCAAAGACACCAGAATTATGGAAACCCAATGAATGCAGCATTATCGAGATGATATCAAAGTTGATGTAGAATGATAGCTAAGAATATAAATAAAACCCAAACTGATGTAGTGAAAACAATAAAAGAGAAAAAGAAAAGATAAAAACCTGATTTGAAGCTATTCCAAACCCAAAACAGGGGATCTTGGCCCCCACCAAGCTTG
>JAOXJP010238661.1:0-23513 GCA_025762735.1 Platanus orientalis | reverse complement strand
TCTCTCTCTCTCTCTCTCTCTCTCTCTCTCTCTCTCTCTCTCTATATATATATATATATATATATATATATATAATAGAAGAGTTTCTAAGATGTTATGAGCGAAATTGAGCATGAAGGGGTAAGATTTTCGCATATACAAAATTCAAGTATGATCCTTTACCAAAAAAAAAAAAATTACGATCCCTACAATAAGAGACTATATAGTCCCAAATTATTACTCAAAAGTTAGCTTCAAAGATCATTCTGTTCATATCCCAAAATTTATTCAACATGGAAGACTTTCAAACTGAGGGATTCAATTGTCAATCAACGTGAGGGTGCTTGGGCATATATAAACGCAACAATTCAGTACTGGTTTGTTGCAGGTATACTATACAAAATGCTATTTAGATAATTTTCGTGAAGGGGAATGCAGGGCTAACCCCTGTGGATTCAATTCATCTCCAGTTTGAATGGAGAGATATCACGCCAGTACCCATCCAGCATGTGACACGATGCATGCCAAAGGGTACTTTGATATATTCATTTACTGTAACACCCTCGTTTGACCCATAGTATTTATGGAAACCCCCTTTGTTAGGCATTTTGTCATCCATTGATTCATACAGGCATGATATCTCTCCGGTCGGACTGGAGATGATTCAAACCCAACCCCCTGCCATGTATGCAACACTACAATATTCCCCAAAATGAGAATAAATAGTCAGTGGCGTCAACTACCTGGCCAATAGGCTTTTTCTCATTTTCTGCTGTGATCTTATCTGTCCAAACAGGTCCTTAGAGTTGCCTTAGGACAGATTTTATATTAGATATCAACTCATTCAAGCTAATAAAGGACGAAGCAAATCCACATAAATTACAGAAATTGAATTTGGTGGTCAAATTCCCACAAAGTCCACCTGATTGCATTCTCACAAAGTTCAGGGCTTTTTGAACATTGATACATGGGTGGGTTATCTCATTCATCAAAGTTCCAGGGTCATAAGCTTTGTGTCGTGGTCATATGGCCATGGCTAAGGAATACAAAGTCAAAAATTAGTTACACAAAACAGCGGAAAATTACCTCTCCTTTGATTTCAAAGGAACTCCCTTGTACATTTGCACACGTTCCTTTAATGCGTCTCGACGGGGCCTTGCCAACTCATTGTTAGGATCGAAAAGAAGCACTTCTTCAAATGCCTTGAGAGCAGATTTTAAGTCTTTCCTCTTTTCATAGGCATCACCGAGGTTATTCCAAGCGGTGACATATCCTGGTTGAAGCTTCACAGCATTCTCAAACTGAGTTATTGCCTTGTCCAGCTTTTCATCACGGACATAGCAGACACCTAGGGCATTGTAAACCTGATTGAATGTTCAAGAGGTTATTTTTCACCATGACCACAGACAGCCCAACCAAAAAAAGTTGACAGTGAAACATGTCAATGAAAAAAAGCCCGGGTAACAAGAGGTCGGCCTTTTAAATTAATTTTACGTTTTCTTTTACATTAATTGTGAATCTCCAATCACACTGAAAAAGACTAGAACTAGAACAAAACACAAATGAGATAAACCTAGGGAGGGCATGTCAGTTTAGGCATGGATATAAGGTACCATATATGCTGTAACTTGAATAATCATTCACCAACACCCCTGTACAAATATACTAAGTTACAGGAAAGCAACTGAAATATTAATATAGGAAGCAAAGAAGACCCACGCCTAGCCAGATCGATACATGGGCTCACATTGAAAATGTAGTCATTGTTAAATAAATACAGATCCTCTAGCTCATTTCTGATTTATGAATTGTAGTAATGTCTCCTTTCCATTTTCCTCAAATTAGGAAGGCCGTCAACGAGTGAAGCTAGCTCAGCTTGCTATGAGGCGAGCCTGAGCTCAATTTTGCTACTACCAAACGGAGCCTCAGTTGAGATACGGTGGGCTTTCTGGGCATGAAAATTTTGTGCCTTTTTAGACCCGATATTACAACTGGACAAGCACACACCAAGCCCAAGCCGGATAGAAGCGGACACAGCCTGAGCTCCTCAACTAAGGCCCATCATGAGCCCTAGCAAAGTTGGGCAAAGCTTGGCTTTTTGATGACCCTTCTCCAACAGCAGTGAGAGAAAGAGAGAGAGGATCATTATCTCAAAGTGACACTGATCCTTGTTATACATGTGGTTCACAGACTATTGACCTGGATAGCCCAATCAAGGAGTCGCTCTTGTATTCAACATTGGCATAAACCATGTAAATCAGAAACCATGACCGTTTGACTGTTGGATTATTTTCGTTATATGGGTATATACCTTGACCAGTCAAAAGTGTTGGTGTATATGGGGAGGTATGTCAGTACAATATGTGAGGATATGTGTCTTTTGTATATACTAGGGTATACTTGTAAATACCTCAAAGTATCCATGTACTCTTCCCTTTATTTTTTGAAAAGAAGTCTACACGTATTTAAGTGGTATTTCAACTCCATTCCACAAATACATCTTCTCTTTCCTCTCTTCTTCTCCTTCCCAATCTTCTTCCTCCTACATATCCTAACTCTTCTAAAACTCATTTCCACTTGGTATCAGAGCCAAGAGAAGTTCTACAGTTGCTGAACCAGACCTTTTCTTCCAAGTCCACCTATTGACATCAGTAGTCCATACAATGATGTCAGCCGTGTGAACCCGAAATGCTTGGATCTGGATTGCCTGGAATAGCAAGGCCCTTTAGTTGAATGTTTGACTCCATTTGAGTAAGATTTCAATTTTTATGAGTTATTTTGGGATTTTTGTTTGATTATCCAGATTTCGGTATTTCTCTAGATTTGGATGGTTTGGGTGGTTTTCGATCTGTCCAATTGCTGTCTTTAGGATCATTTTTTCTGCTAGGAATCTATTGGGACATGTCTCATGTCATTTGTTTATGATTTGAGCAAGTTATAGTGTTTTACCTCTTTCCGAAATGACGCCCATACTTGCAACTCGTGTTTTGGGTTTTTTTCTTCTTTTGATCTTGGTGTAGAATGTTCCCTATCACATGTTTCTGAGAGTTTATGGCTTGTGTGATGAGTTGTGCTCGTGTTTGGCTTCTACTATGACTGTTTCAAGCTTGTTTACTGTAGTCTGGATGGTTTTTTGTGCTTCTCAATCCCCGCACATATGTGCTGCTCATGTAGGACTGTGTAGGACTTTATTTCGGGGTATCTTCTTGTTGCTGTGGTAGTTTTTGGTTGTGGCCTGCAGTTTCTTTTCCCAAGGATTTGGGGGATGGTTGTCCTCAATCTTTGTTGTTTGACGTGCTTTTGGCCAGTTGTGGGTATATCAGCTGCTTCTAGTTACTTGCCAGCCTCTATTCTTGGTTGATTTGATGCTCTTTGGCCCTTTAGTGTGTATTGGTTTCTGTGTGTTAGTGTATTTGGCTTCCCAATCATGTCTAAGGTCAACCTGAATGAGTTCACTCCTTCGGGTGTCATTACCTCAAGCCCTAGTGCAGGATCCTATGATCACTCTTCTGCCCCCATTACAACAGTGAAATTTGATGGGACGAATTATCTGTCTTGGTCTCAATCAGTCCATTGGTCGATGTTAGGTTGAGGCAAGCGGGGTTATATCACTGGGGATGCTCCTACTCCTATATCCAAAGATCCTACATGTCCCAAGTGACAAGCCACAGATGGTCTTGTTGTTTCATGGCTGCTTCGGTCTATGCATCCCGTGATTAGTACTACATATTTGTTTCTTCACTCTTTTAAGAAGAACTAGGATGAGAAGACGTACTCTGAGGTTGGTCAATTAGCCCAGGTTTATGAGTTGGCCAGCAGGTTTGACAGCTGAAACAGGGGGATCAGTCTCACTACCTACTATTCTCGTTTGTGCCAGTTGTGGAATGAGATTAACCACTATGAGGCCCTCCCTGCTCTTTGTGCTTCCGATGCTGCTATCTTCCAGAGGTTTCTTGAGAAGTTTTTGAGTTATTTACTGATCTCAACTTCGAATTTGATCCTGTTTGGAGTTATCTTCTTGGCCATGATTCATTTCCCTCTTTGTCTAAGGTGTATTCTTGTCTCCACCGTGAGGAGCATCGTAAGAGCGCTCTCTCTGTCTACTCTTGCTCCTGAGAGATCAGCCCTTGCTCATATGGCTCAATGTGGTGGCTGCGGAGGTAATCCAGGCCATGAGAGACCTTTTGGTACTTCTGTTGGTATTGATGATCGTGACCGACTCCGGTCATCCTCACCATACTAAGTAGTGTTGGGATCTTCATGGGAAACCATGTTATGGTGCTTTTGGTGGTGGTTGGGGTAGCTTTTCTCGGCCCACTAGTGGGAGCCGTTCTAGTGCTTATGCTGTCACCCTTACAGAGACGGATTCTTCTGTTGTCAATCATTACACGTCGCTTCTATAGTCTCAAAGACAACTGGTTTTAACCACGAGGATATGGATTCTATTCGTCGGTTCATGGCACAACTTGACTCCTTTGGTGTTGCTTCGACTTCGTTTGTAGACTTTGTAGGTACTCAAGAATTTGCACTTGGTGCCTCCTCTCTTGCCTCTAGCCCCTCCTAGATCATTGATTCAAGAGCCTTTCACCACATGACTAGTATGTCATCACTTTTTTCTTCTTATAGTGTTTGTTTAGGTAGGGACAAGATTTGTATTGGTGACGATTCTTATTCTTCTATTGTTGGCATTGATTCCATTCTTGTTACCTCTTCATTGTTTTTATTATCTATTCCTAATTTTCAACTTAATCTTGTTTTCGTTAGTCATCTTATTGAGTCCTTGAATTGCAATGTTGCTTCTTTTTTTTTTTCCTTATTAGTGTGTATTTCAGGACTTGGTGATGAAATAGACTATTGGTAAAGGCCGTGAGGAGTAGGGGCTATACCTGCTTGATGAGAGTTTACATGTTGCTTTTCTGGTGCAAAAAGCATCTCCGTCATCATTTTCTTTGACTTAGCTCATGCAGTGGTATTGACATCTTGGCCACCTATCTTACTTTACCTTGCAGAAACTTTTCCTAGTTTGTGTAGTTCGATTGTTGTCTTATTTTCATTGTGAAACTTACAAGTTTGCAAAATGTTATAGATCGTCTTATCCTATGAGTAATAGTCAGACTACATCTCTTTTTTCACTTGTGTATTCTGATGTGTTGGGTCTAACCCTTGTTACTTCTTTATTTGGTTATCGTTATTTTGTTACTTTTATAGATGACTATACTCGTACTACATGGATTTATTTGCTACATGCCAAACATGAAGTGTTTTCTTCTTTGCAGCTATTCCACAAGATAGTTGATACTTAGTTTGACTCCAAAATCGGCATTCTAATAACGGAGGTGAATATCTGTCTTTTGCGTTCTCTTCCGACCTTTCTCAGCATGACATCCTTCATTAAACCACCTGTCTATGTACTCCTGAACATAATGGAGTTGGTAAGAGGAAGAATCGTCACCTTTCGGAGATTTCCATGCCTTACTATTCACTATGCATGTGCCTCCTGTGTTTTGGGTAGATGCTCTTCAGACTACTGCCTACCATATGAATTGTATGCCTTCTCGCATTTTTGGCTTTCAATCTCCTCTTTTTTTTTCTTTCTAGCTCTACTCTTAGGTCCTATCATCCCCCCAAGGTCTTTGGGTGCATTTGTTATGTTCATGTTCCCAACACAGATCGCTCTAAGTTAGATCCCAAGGCTCTCAAGTGTATTGATGTAGGATATAATAGAAAGCCTCATAAAATAGTTACTTTAATAATGCGGAAGCAAATAGAACTCAAGAATTAAATTTGAAGCACTTTAAGAAGCCACAAAATATGAGAAATTGGAGAATAGAATATAGAATAAGAGGTTAGGATGGAAACAAATAGAAAAAGAATTAGAAATGAGAAAGAAAGAAGCCCAAAGGGTAATTATGAAATTTCTAGACATAACCCACAAAATTACCAAAATTCCTCTGGTTGTGCATCAAAAAATTATGAAACTTTCCATATATTTTCTAATGTACCTAAGGGTTCTACAGTTAAAATTTCATGCAATTTGAATAAGATTTGCTAAGTCAAAACATGAAATTTCAAAAAACGTAAGCTCCTTTAGTGGAGCTTTAATGAAATATAAATGAATCTTTGAATTTTAAGATAAAAGAAGGAAAATAGAGAATAAAATAAGAGAAATGATATCATAGAAAATCATAATAAAGAAAGAATCCAAAAGGGTATTTCTATCATTTTAGTTTGAAAATCCAAAAATTACTAAAATGCCCTTCTGACATGTCAGAAAATTCTTAAATTTTTAGGGTAGCTTTTGACATGTTTAAGGGTACTACAGTTAAAATTTCATGATATTTGAACAAATTTTTATAGTTCAAATCATGAAATTTCAAAACATAGAAAGTTCTTTAACAGAGGTTTTCCGCTGGAAATCTTTTAAAATTAAAAAGGGAGGAAGGAGAAGAAGAGGAAGGTAGGAGAAAGAGAAAGAAAGAAAATAAGAGAATAATAAAGAGGAAAAAGAAATACAGGAGATACCTGGGAGGGCGAGTAAATCTCACATGTGTACCCTAGAGTGCTACAACCCACATGGAAAGGGAGGAGAGCCTAGAGTGGCATCACCATTGGAGGGAGAAAGGACCAGCCCATGGCTACCTTGAGAAACCATCCAACAACACACTTTGTTTAATCAATATTCATTATAAAATATGGGGGAAGAAGTGCCTAAGACTTCCAAAATTCAAAAGAATAAAAACTTGTTAAATTTAGAAAATTTTAAAAACCTAAGAAATTTGCTAACCAAACTTTTCTGAACTCTAAGACTTCTAAATAATCAACTTTCATAAAAGTTAAACCACTAAAGACTAGGAAACAAAGTGACTGTGATGTAGGATACAATTGCGAAAGCCTTTAGATAATTAAATAACAACCAAAAATAAAATTCTGGAAATTTTGACCAAAGGGCAATTCTGTAATTTCTTAGAAAATTAGAAAATTATCAAAATACCCCTAACGTGCATTAGAAAATTTCTAATTTATGGGATTCTTCTATGTAGAGTTTCAAGGTACTCTCCTCAAAATTTCATGAATTTTGGAGGTCTCTAAATATTTATTCTAGAAAACCCTCAATCAAGTATGCTCAAAATTTGCAAAAACTTTAGAAAATTAACCACCACAATCCAAGGACTTAAGCTTTCAAAAATATGTAGTTACCTCTTAAAATATATCCAAATAGCCCTTGAAAACTGCAGAGATCTTCTCCAAATCTATTCCCCAGAGTATTAAAAAAATTCCCGAAAAATAGTTGTACCAAGGTGTGCCGCTAACCACTGTTTGAAGCCTGCCCCTATTTAATAGGGTGGGTTTTAAAAGATGAAGGATGGGTTTATATGGGTTGCCCAAGGGGTGTGGTGGTTTAAGAGGAAGACTTTGAGCAATGGATGATGGATGAGGGAGATATGAAGGGAAAGGTGGAGATAGGTTATATGCTGCAAAAAATTCTGGAGGAATATGATTACACAAGAGCAGAAAAATAGGAGAATGATGAAGAAACAAATAAGGAGTAAGAAAGAGAGGGAGATGGAGATGGAAGAAGGTTAATGGTGTGAAAAAGGATGAAGACGAAGATGGAAGAAATAAGGAAGAGGCGTGAGATAGGAGAGAGACAGAGAGAGGGAGTTTAGGGGAGTCCAACGACTTCCACCCTAGGGAGAGGGGTAGGCCCATGGCCACACACAATTTCAAACCACGATTTTAATTCAATAATCAACTCTACTTTATTTCATTGAAAAGTTCCCTTTAAATAGGAATTACAATTCATAAAAATAGAAAGTTCTAAAAAAATAAAAGAAATCCCTAAAATCAAGTATCTAAAATTGAAATTTTGGTTGCCACTTTAACTAAACTTGCTAGCCAAACAAATGGTCTCCACATGAAATAAAATACTCTCAAATATGAGAAATATTTTCTATCCCACGTTTTGGCAATGTGGACCCCACCAAAATTTAAAATATCTCATAAAAATTTTTTTATGGGATTTCCTTGATTGTCGTACAACACCACATGTAGGTCCCTTTGATCAAACTTTAAAGTTCAAAATGACCCCAATACTTGCACACGACCAATAAACCTTGTGAGTCCCTTTATTTAAATCCCAACATTAAAAAAAATGATTAAATAAACTCTAAAAAAAATTCTTAAGACCCTGGTAATATTTGCCTTCTTTTCCCACCTCTAAAACCTTAAAATAAAATTTATATGGCCTTAAACTTGGCCCTCTTTTGGCATGGCACATAAACAAGCCTAAAGAAGTTGTCTGCATCAGATTGTCTACCAATTTGTGTGGAGGCCCCTTTGTTGACTTTAAAGCCTCACTAAATGACAAAATAATGAACTGTAAACTAGCACAAAAAATTTCTTACATTGCTCTTAACTTTTAGCCTTATTACATAAACTCATGCATAAAAGAAAGCCTAAATTACCCTCAGCACAAAAAAGCCTTATTACAAAATTAACCCACCCTTAAACAATTAAAATAACCCATGCATGTCACAAGACTTGAACCTTGATATCTTGTGTGGTGGCACATACAAGAGTCTCTTCTTATTGTCTGCATCATGAATTTTCCTTGGGTATGCTCCGAACTAGAAGGGATACAAATGTTATCATCCCTCTACTCAAAGGCAGGTAGTTTCCATGAACGTTACATTCCATGAGACTGTTCCTTTTTTCTCCGTAAGTCAGTCTCATCCTCAGGGGGAAACACGTTGTAATTGTAAAGATAAGATGGTTCTTCCTATCCCTCTGTTCCTCTTTGATGTTGATGGATGTCATAGCCAGGGGGAGACAGAATAAGTACCTGTCCCCAAGGAGAAGGATCCAGTGGCCATATAATGCCAGATTAGTAGCAAAGCGTTACATTCAAACATATGAGATTGACTATCAAGAGACTTTTTCCTTGGTAGCCAAGATGAATTCTGTTCGTATCCTGATCTCCATTGCAGCCAATAAGGGATGCTCATTGTTCCAACTGGATGAAAAGAATACCTTCCTTCATGGAGACCTTGAAAAAGAGGTCTATATGAGGTTACCTATAGGTTTCCACTACTCCACAGGCAAAGATAAAGTTTGTCTGCTCAAAAAGGCTTTTTATGGTCTCAATTAATCCCCTAAGCTTGGTTTGAAAGATTTCGTGGTGCCACGCATAAGAATGGGTACAAACAGTGTCAAACAGACCATACCCTCTTCGTGAACCATTAAAAAGGAAAGGTGACAACCTTCATTGTTTATGTTGATGATATTGTGGTCACCGGTTGATGTAGAACAGACAGCACAAACTTTCCTTGAACAGAGGGACCGACAAAAGTCAACATGCAAGAAGGCCTAGTAGGAATCATGGGTGCTAGCGACGGAATTGTGTGAAATTGGGTGAGGTGAAGGGAATCGTTGAAAGGATCAAAACTCATCGCTTTGCCATGAGCACCGCCAATTTTCAGACAAATTCTTTCATCAAGACCCTCAAATAAGCATTTTCGCTATTTATTATAACTTTTCTTTTCAATATAACTTAATTTAGAAATCAAAATAATATCCCACTAGTTTTGGGTTGTCTCTTTGACACCGTAGGATTTGATTTTATCATAATATCAATTTTACTATTTTTGGTAAAATTTCTTAAATTAGCCTATTTCGTGCCTAACACGAATTTCTTGTTTGTCCTTTCTCTATTTAAGAGCGATGTGGCAATGGGCAATTTAGCTTTTGACATTAATACAAATTTTCAAAGAGTCTTCTTTTTTTTCTGGTGAATTCTAGAAACCCGTTGTAGATTCAAGGGTTATCATCTTAAAACAGACGTGTTTTGTTTTCCTTGGTTTTCTGCCTGTGTTATTGGTATCAGAGCTTTGTTCTTACCCTCGTCTGATAGCTAATGAATGTGATGACAGTCATCCTGGCAATGGCAAACCTAATGGACCAGCCCTTACTAGGAACGAGTTCCTTCAGTTTTAAGAAGAAACCCACCATGTATTACACGATCTACAACAAGCAATCGCTGCCCTTCTTGCTAGGGAACCCAACTGTAATGGTGATGATCAACACAGTAACGAGTGGTCCTCACCTCCGTGGTCCAAACAATCGAAATAGACCCCCAGTCTATGAAGAAGAAAGCAGTGAAGATGAGTCATATATCCAGGAAATTCTTGCGAGACACCACAGTCCAGTTGGAGGTTGCGTCTTTGGTAATCAGGAGCACAAAGATTACCGTATGAAAATGGATCTACCATCTTTTGGTGGTAACCTTTAGATAGAAGAATTTCTGGATTGGATCATTGAATACATAGAGATTCCAAAAGATAAGCAAGTGAAGCTGGTGGCTTATAAACTGAAGGAAGGAGCATCAGATTGGTGGGAACACTTGCAACAGGGTCGCACACGCTAGAGGAAGGCTCCAATACGCATGTGGCGACGAATGAGAAGGCTAATGGAGGAACGATTTCTACCATCAGATTATCAGTAGGAATTGTTCAGGCAGTTCCAGGAGTGCAAGTAGGGGTCCCGAACCATCGATGCTTACACGGAAGAGTTCTATCAGCTGTCAAATCGCAATGATCTAGTGGAATCAGAGGACCAGCTGATCACTAGATTTGTGAATGAATTGCGAGTAGCAATTAAAGATCAAGTCTCCCTATAGACTTTATATACACTGAATGAGACTGTCACCCGTGCCAGGAAAGTTAAGTCCTAACAGAATAGAACAAGTATAAAACCCTAGTACTCTAACCGAAATTCCTTCGATTCCTCATGCTCCACAACAAACAAAGGGAAGCTGCTAGCATTCTCACAACAATCACAACCTGTGACCATCAAGTAGGGGGCTGGTAGTAGCAATCAGCCTAAAGCAGGAGCAACAGGCTCCACAACACGCCAAGGGGTGAGCATTAATCCCTATGCCAAGCCATCAGTAGATAAATGTTATCGATGTGGTGATCCAAGCCACTAATCACATGCGTGTCCTAACCGAGCCACTGTAAATTTAGTAGAGCCAGTGCCAGATGAAGAAAGCTTGGAAGGAGCAGAGGATGAAGAGGATCTTTACTCTTTTGATCCCAATGAGATCTAGAATGACGAAAAAGGCAAACCATTAGGGTGGTCCCTAATGATTCAGAAGTTACTGCTCACACCAAAGAAGGAAGTGTCCAATCAGTGGCATGAATTCTTCCGGGCACAGTGCACAATCAGTAAGAGAGTTTGTGACCTTATCATTGATAGTAGGAGTGGAGAGAACATAGCTTCCAAAAGCTTGGTCACTAAGTTGAGTAGGCGACTGGATCAAGAAATGGGCAGAAGCTTCGGTGACTCTCCAATGTCGAGTTACCTTCTCCATGCGAAAACAGTATGTGGACAAGTTGCTTTGTGATGTTGTCAATATGGATGCGTGCCATTTGATTCTTGGAAGGCCATGGCAGTATGATGTGGATGCTGCCCATAGAGGTAAGGAAAACATTTATGTTTTCTTTAAGAATGGCAAGAAGATAGTCCTTGGCCCTATTAACAGAGCCTATGTACCCAAAACTTATAAAGTGGAGGGAAAGCCGTCTCTTCTTTTGGTCAACAATGGGGAAGAATTCAACAAGGAAGCCAAGGAATTAAAACAGATCTTCACAGTAATAGTTACTGATGGAGAGCCCAAGGTTTCCCCTAAGGTACTATTAGCAGTACTACCGTTGATTAAAGAGTCCGAGGGACTCTTTCCAGAGCAGCTGCTTGCTGGGTTACCACCAATGCGGGATGTCCAACAAACATTGATTTGGTCCCTAGAGCAAATCTGCCACACTACAGGATGAGCCCTTAGGAGAGTCAGATCCTGTAAGGACAAGTGGATGAGTTACTCAGTAAATGATAGGATCAAGAAAGCATGAGCCCATGTGTTATATCTACCCTACTAACACCCAAGAAAGATGGAAGTTGGTGTATGTGTGTAGATAGTCGCGTCATAAACAAGATCACAATTAAGTACAGATTTCCAATACCCTGGTTGGATGATATGTTTAACATGCTTAGTGGGTCCAAGTGCTACACAAAACTTGATCTCAAGAATGAGTACCATCAAATTCACATTTGACCCGGGGATGAGTGGAAGATGGATTTCAAGACTAAGGAGATACTTTATGAGTGGCTGGTGATGCCTTTCGGATTATCTAATGCCCTAAGTACCTTCATGCGACTCATGAATCAAGTCTTGAAGCCATTCATTGGGAAGTTTGTAGTCGTCTACTTTGACAATAACTTACAGTCAAACAAAAACTGTTCACTATGACTATATACAAGAGGTGTTGAAGGTTTTGTTAACCAACAAATTGTATATCAATTTAAAGTGCAGTTTCTTGACTGACCGCTTGTTTTTAGGGAACATAGTTAGTGCTGACGGGATCCATGTTGATGAAGACAAGATCTGAGCTATTCGAGAATGGCCAACCCTAAAGACAGTGAGCGATGTACGAAGTTTTCATGGTTTAGCAACCTTCTACAGGAGGTTTATTCGAAATTTCAGTAGTATAGTGGCTCCCATCACCGAGTGTTTAAAGAAGAGAAAATTCTCATGGGGAGAGGTAGCAAAACAAAGCTTTGCATTGATTAAGGAGAAGTTGAGCACTGTCCCAGTTTTAACACTACCTAACTTTGAGAAGCTCTTTCAGGTAGAGTGTGACACCTCAATCGTTGGGATTGGTGTTGTACTATCACAAGAAGGCAGACCAGTGGCCTTTTTCAGTGAGAAACTTTGTGATGCTCAGTGAAGTGGTCTGTGTATGAGCTTGAGTTGTATGCTGTGGTGTGAACTCTTAAACATTGGGAGCACTACATGATTCAGAGAGAGTTCGTGATATACGCGGATCATCAGGCTTTGAAGTTCATCAATAGTCAGATTGTTATCAATCAAATGCATGCTAAATGGGTTGCTTATATACAACGATTCTCATTTTCATTAAAGCACAAATCCGGCGTTACTAATAAGGTGACGGATGCACTTAGCAGGCAAGCACCATTGCTGGTCACATTACGTGCTGAAGTCATCGGGTTTGATTATCTCAAAGAGCTTTATGAGGGTGATGAAGATTTTGGATTGATTTGGGGTAAATGTCAACAAACCCAATCAACCGTAGATGGCATACATCTCCAGGATGGGTTCTTATTCCGGGGAAATCAACTGTGTCCCCAGGAGTTCTTTAAGGGAACAGGTTATTCGAGAACTGCATGGTGGAGGTTTAGGTGGACATATGGGATGAGATAAAACTATAACACTTATAGAAGAGCGGTTCTATTGGCCCCAGCTCAAACGTGATGTTGGGAATCATGTAAGTGTCCCATCTACCAAACAGCTAAAGGGCAATCACAGAACACAGGTCTATATATGCCTTTACCAATTCCTCAAGCACCTTGGGAGGATTTATTCATGGATTTTATACTGGGTGTTCCCTTAACCCAATGAGGTATGGATTCTATTTTTGTTGTGGTTGACAAGTATTCAAAGATGTCTCATTTTATAGCCTGAAGAAAAACCTCAGATGCCACATGGGTAGCCAATTTGTTCTTCAGAGAAGTGGTGTGCTTGCATGGGGTACCTAAGTCCATTACTTCTAATCGAGATACTAAGTTCCTCAGTCACTTCTAGAGGACCTTATGAAAGCGATTTGATACCTCATTGAATTATAGTAGCACTAGCCATCCTTAGACAGATGGCCAGACAGAGGTGGTCAACCAGACCTTGGGTAATCTTATCCGATGTATCTCAGGCGAGAAGCCCAAGTAGTAGGATCTTGCATTGGCCTAAGCAAAATTTTCCTACAACACGACAGTCAACAGAAGCATAGGAAAATCTCAATTTTCCATCATCTACTGTGTGCCTCCAAAACACGCCTTAGACCTAGTACCTTTACTTGAGCTTCCTACTATGAGCATAGCAATAGAGAGCATGGCTGACCGTATCTAAGTGATATAAGAGGAAGTCTGACAGAGACTTGAAGCTTAAAATGCCAAGTACAAAGAAGTAACTGACAAGAAAAGGCGTGTGAGAAAATCTTCAACGAAGGCGATTTGGTGATGGTATACCTTAAGAAGGAACGGTTTCCTGCTAGCACCTACAACAAACTTAAGGACAAGGAATATAGACCATTTAATATCATCAAAAAGATCAATGACAATGCCTATGTCGTGGCACTACCGTCAAACATGGGTATTTCTTCTACATTCCATGTTGTTGATTTGTACGAATATCATCCTCCTGATGAGTCGGATAGTGAGAACTCGAGGTCGAGTTCTTTCCAAATGGGGGGGGGACTGATGTAGAATGGATAGCACACACTTTCCTTGAACAGAGGAACTGACAAAAGTCAGCATGCAAGAAGGCCAAAAAATATTAGTAGGAATCATGGGCGTCAACGACGGAATTGCGTGAAATTTGGTGAGCCGAAGGGAATCTTTGCAAGGATCAAAACTCATCGCTTTGCCATGAGCACAACTAGTTTTCGGACAAATTCCTTCATTAAGACCCTCAAATAAGCGTTTTTGCTATTTTTAGTAACTTTTCTTTTCGATATAACTTTTAATTTAGAAGTCAGAATAATTTCCCATTTGTTCTGGGATGTCTCTTTGAGACCGTAGGATTTGATTTTATCATAATTTCAATTTTACTATTTTTGGTAAAATTTCCTAAATTAGCCTAATTTTGTGTTTAACACGAATTAGGGTTCATTTCTCTATTTAAGAGCATTGTAGCCCTTAAGGCAATTCAGCTTTTGACATTAATAAAAAATTTTAGAGTCCTCTTTTTTTTTTTTGGTGGATTCCGGAAACCCGTTGTAGATTCAAGGGTTATCATCTTATAATAGACATGTTCTGTTTTCCTTGGCTTTCCGTCTGCGTCACGAGTGATGACCAGTATGAGATTAACAACTAGAAAGGGTTTCTTAGCAAGGAGTTTAAAATCAACTACTCAGGGATCCTTAAATATTTTCTTAGAATTGAAGTTGCCAGGTCCAAAGATGGTGTCTTCCTCTCTCAATGGAAGTATATGTTAGATCTTTTCCAGGGCTCTAGGATGTTAGGATGTAAACCCTGTGAAACTCTTATTGAGTCTAATCACTTGTTGCAAGCCGATGAAGGCCACAAGCTCATCGATATTGGGCACTACCAACAAGTAGTAGGAAAACTCAATTACTTGACATTGACTAGACATCTTCAATGCAGTAGGCGTAGTCAGTCAATTTATGCATGCTCCTACTACTAAGCATATTGAGGCAGCTTACTGCATTGTTAGATATCTGAAGGAGAGTCTAGGTCAAGGACTCTTTGATGTAGCATAGGCTGGGTAGACCTAAATCTTCACACAATAAGGCTTGACAGCAACTTGTTAGTGGTGTTTAGGTGCTTAAGAGAGTTTTCTTCAATCAACAATCACATTCCATCACATAGGATCCCTCCCAAGGCCTCTCATTTATCAGCCACCAAGGTAGACCCAAAAGTCAAGTATATCTCACCTTGGAATTTTCTCAAACACCTGATCTCCAAGTAATCCCACACCAAAAAATTTGCAAGCCCATAAAGAAGGATTGGCTTAAAACTTTAAGCAAATACACATGTATAACTCTTTCCCTGATTCATAGCCAAGATACCAAGTATATCCACCCAAAAGGACGTATGGATTCTTTAAAATTTACTAAAGATTAGAAAGAACCAGGCTGGCTAAATGGGGTAAATACATGGGTTTTGAGTTTTGGTCACTCAAAACACTAGGGCAGGGTCCCTTAAGGTAGCCAAAGATCAATAGGTATAGATCCCTTAATAAAACTTTTAAATCCAAGCCTATAAGGCTGCCAGAAAAATTTATGGGCAATAGACAAGGGATTACTTATAAAGGAAATCAGAAAATTCTAGGTTTTGTAGATGGTCAGATTGGTGTAGATAAGTTGGGGAAAAGGGTGGTAATGAAAGAAATTGATGGGATAAGGTAATAGGGTGGTTGTGTGATGTAGAAAATGTATGGGATGTAGAAGATGGGGTATAGAGATGGGTAGCAAGTTCTTGAAAAACAAAAACCAGAAAAAATAATGGAAAGAAGGAGAAGAAAAAGAAGAAGATAAGAGATTAGGGAAGATGATAGACATACCTATGAGAAGTCACCAATTCATAACCTGGAAATCACCAACCAAGACAAGCCTTAGACACCAATGACTTGAAGACTCTTTAAGCTTGAAGAAGAGAAGGAGTTCTACTCATGGAGAGCTATAAATTAACCAAAAATTTTATTAATTTCATCATACCAAGTAAAAAAACACATGCAGCCCATATATAGACTAACAAACTCATGAAAATAGCAAAAAACCAACTTTGAAACTCCTAAACTACTAGCTTACTTGATACCTAAGACTTTCCTAAAGTTTCTAAAAACTTGATTTTCTAAAAACAAAAAAAATGTCAAAATCAAACTCTTCTAGAGGATTTCGTCCAACACTCCTAGAGGGTCCTACTTTGACTTGCTGACTCTCTAAATTTACTAAATACCATTGGCAATAATGACTTATTACACAAATACCCAAAAACAAAAATTAAAATGACCCCCATGTCCTACACTATAATAACTCAAACTATTAAATAAAATAGTAAAATAACTCTAAAAGACTTCATCATGCGTCTCCATGTGTTTCTCTATACGCCTTCTTGTGTGTCCAAGGCCATTTGTGGACCCCACCTTGCTCCCATGTCCTCATCACTCTTATATGGAAGGAGACAGGATCTTTGAGTTGCAGCCTTTACAAATGTAGACTGGATAGGCTCTACGACTGGCAGGAGATCTACTTCAAGCTATTGTACCACTGTAGGAGGAAACCTTGTTACTTGGCATAACAAAAAACAACCGGTATAGCAAGGTCAAGTGTAGAACTAGAGTTTCGAGCCATGGCCAATAGAATTTATCAGATGTTATGGATACATGGCTTTCTTCGAGAGTCAGGATTCAGCTCATCGGGTCCTATGTAGTTATACTATAACAGTAAGGCAGAGATTAGTATTGCTCATAATCCAGTTCAGTATGATAGGACCAAACATATTGAGGTTGACAGACACTTCATCAAAAAGAAACTCCAAACTGAACAAATATGTATTCTCATTGTAAATTAGATGATCAGTTGACTGATGTGTTTACTAAAGGCTTTGTAGTCCTAACTTTAGTAGGATTATTAGCAAGCTTTGCATGTGCAATATCTATATACCAGCTTGAGGGGGAGTGTTAGTGTATATGGGGAGATATGTGAGCATAGTATGTGGGGATATGTATGTCTTTTGTATATACTAGGGTATACTTGTAAATACCCTAGAGCATTCATGTACTCTACCCTTTTTGAACAAAAGTTTACACGTATTGGAGTGGTATTTCAACTCCATAAGGTTTTCCCCAAATACCTCTTCTCTTTCCTCTCTTCTTCTTCCCATTCTTCTTCCTCCTACAACCCCTAATACAATTCATTTCCACTAAAAGATGGCTACTAGATCAAACAATTAGGATATTTAATTAGAGTGATCACAGGGTCATGGAAATCCAAGATCTGGTCCATCAATTTGACAGTCTGGAATAATAAGCATGTGCACCACATGTAGAACACAGGTTCATATAGTATGACAATACCAAGGACATCACATAATTTCCGTTGACAAATTTTCTTAGACACGAGATACTAACATACCTGGGCAAGATCTTGATCATCTCCATCCCATTTCTCGATAGCCTGCAGCAAGTATTTTGTAGCAGCTGGGTAAACTTTCCTCCTCAGCATAACCGCACCAAGTTCAAAGTACTCAGTGGCGCTGGCATCACCACTTCGAACCTGCTCCTGGAAATCCAAAAAAGAGAACATGAGAAAGATCTTGCAAACATAAAAATTTTCCCAAGCAGTAATAGCATAAAAGAAAATTCAATACTTATAATAACACTCCAGACCAACACCCAAAACAAAAGTAATTCTATCAACAATTTAAAATGAAATGATAAAAGGGAAAAAGTTAGCATCCTGATGAGTTATGGGTACAATAAGGATTCAAGATGGCATGTGCAACACATGTTATAAACATAATTTCAAAAGAAAAATAAATAAGAACTTACCAGAAAAAAAAAAAAAAAACATCAAAGCAGAGAAAAATGTTGAAAACAAATAATAAACTCTCCCTAGAACATATATATGAAAATCACATCAAGCATTTCATTGGATATTGAGTTCTTTCAATAAGAAAAAATTTGAGGACTTCTAGAAGTCCATAGGTCAAAAATATCAGAATGTCAATATACCAATGACAACAAATCCATCTACCATTTCAATTATTACCCAAGTTATAACTTTCCTCCTTTATTTAGAGTTCACTTATATGAAAGAGCTTGAAAATTGAATCAGGGTTCATGAAAGCAAGATCAAGGTCTGGGTGGGCAATGTTTTAACTCATTTCCATACCATAATTTAAATTTCCATGAAAATAAATTTCACAATTATTTTGGTAAAAAATTAGGAAAAGGAACACAGTTGCTTACCTGCAACTCTTTAGCAGAAAGATCCAGTTCTCTACGAACAAGGACTTGACGAATCACAAAGAAGGTACCAACCCCAAGCAAGCCAAGTAGTATAAGCAGGTAGGATAGCTGAATTCCCAATTCAAATAGCTCCCCAATCTCATACACCATGTTCAATCTTATCTCTTCATGTGAGTTTGCAACCTGTACAGAACTAAACCATGCTGTTGCCCCGCTTGAGACAGCATATAACCACACCAATGGATTTTTGTAATTTTTAACACTCTCAGGAATTATTAGATCCTGTGAAAAATCTGTAACAAGGTGAACAGACTCTTAATAAGATTATTTCTTATACAATAAGATATTAAATAGATAGTGTCAGACTAAACTGAAATGTTGGAGAGAGGATCAGCATATATATATATATATATATATATCATTTGGAGCATAAATTGCAAAACCAGTATCCCATCAATGCCCAGAAAAAGTAACGAACTATGGTTTTATTGTGTAAGACCACGATAATAGAGTCAAAAATTAAAGAAACCACTTACAAATTAGGAACATGATCAATATGGGACTGTAATTTTGAGTCATGTCCTTTAAAGGACTGATCAAATTCCTTTAGGGCATGTGTTGAAACCGAAATTTTAGGGCTTCTCTGTGTGTGTGTGTGAGAGAGAGAGAGAGAGAGAGTAATACAAATTTTTAAATAAATAAGTAACAAAGAGTTAATGTATTATTTTATTAATAAACTTCTTTTTTAAATTTTAATTGCCTAAGTGATGCCTGGCCTTGACAGACCAAAAAGTCCAGTGCTGAATAGACACTTAGACCACCGATTTTTGGAAAGTCAATTGAGAAGGGTTGGCCACATGCAACAAAAACCAATGACCGTACCAGAACAAAGGAGTGACTTGGTGCAAGTTAAATCTCTCTAGAAGAATAAGGGGAAGGCCAAAAGAATGTTTGTTGAGGCAGTAAGAACTTATTCCATACGAAAAGATATGGCCATTGATAGAGTGGAACAGTGGAAGAGGACTCATGCGGTCAAAACTAAATAGTTGGGATAGGGCTTGGAGGTCTTCACGGTGCCTCAGCTTCTGTTTGTATACATTCTTATACTTCACTAATAGATTGTGTTACCGATAAGGGAAAGAAAAAGGCTTGGATGACTACAATGATGATGATAATAAGATATTATTTAGTAAAAAATCCAATGAACCTAATGCTAACCATCCTCAATAATTTTTATTCAAACCCCTCTGACTCCTGATATGGACCATATTAAATAAATGGTCAACTCTTAAAATAGGAGAGCAAAAACTAAGAAGTGGACACTTCTAACCAACCCAGGCATGAACTCATGGATTCTTTTCCAGATCATCAACCTTATTTATTTATCTTTTGATAAGCAAAAGAATTTGATTGCAGGAAGTCCACAAAGACCAACTATACTGTGCAAGGCTCAAGAATAAAAAACAGAGAGCTATAGAAAATGCAATCCGAAGGGCCCAAAATCAAAAAAATAACCCTTAATCCTGTGATGATTTTCTCCCAGTTAGATTTAAGGTCTGCCACCTGGATCTGAGAAAACTCCATACTAACAGATGGTCGGATGCCCAAAAGATGATCAATTCTTTAGGTCCAGAAGCCACTGAGTAGAAGAGTCTAGCATAGTTGTTAAAGGGTCTAGCATTCTGCTCAGACCAGAGGGACCGACATAAAGCCGATGGAACCAAGCTCCACATAAGGCAGGCCTTCTTACCAAAGACTTTGCATCTCCAACTAGAAATCACCTCAAAAACACATCTAGGCATTACCCAGTCCATACCGAAAACCTTCAAGTAAGACCAAGTTCCTTTGCAACAGGGCAGTCATGAAGTACATGATCAACAGATTCGCAGTCCCAAAGACACAACTAACATACATTTAGTAGGAAGTGACTCCTGTAGTAAAGAGAATCCAGGTTCTGTATCATTTAAGGGTCTAGACCCCGCCCCCCACAAGGTGGTCATGTCCTCGAAGTGATCCAGACTCATAAATAGGTGGACATTAAATATTCAGATCCTTCACATATTTCATCTAATAGTTTTGCACCAATGTTATATAGCCAGACATTAAAGTTGCTTTTTGTACTTTGAAAAAAAAATTTAAATAAATCAGAGAACCAGGAATTACCTTCAATACTTGGTGATATTAAGCATTTCATCTTATCTTCCCTCCTGAATATCTGTCTCCCCCACCAAAAAAAAAAAAAAAAACGCACAAAGAAATAACCACACATCTCTTAGACTTGGTAGCAAAAAACTGAATTCCACAATCCATATGCAACTCCAGTTGTAGACCCTTGATAAAGATAAAAGGGGAAAACATAGATATGTCAAGAATACAACAATGCTGCCAAGACTTATGGGTCATAGTTTACTTGGTAGTGTAATTGGTAGCTAGCCTCCTTTTTTTTCCCCTTCCATACTCTATAGTACAGAGTCAGCAAAGACAAGATGATTTTTGACAATTTCTTAAAAAAAGGATTTAAAAAACTCTTTGAATCAATGCAATTTGATCAATTTGAACATAATTATGAGGGTGGCCTCTGCTCCATCAAAAACCAAAATAAAATGTGACTACGTACTGCCAATTCTATCAAGTACCCCAAGCAACTCCAATGAAGCTCAACTCAAGTGCTTGAAAATCTCAACAACAAAAAAATAAAAATAAAATATGTGAACCCTTAATAAACTGTCATGTGGAAAAACTTGACAAGTCGAGTTAATAACATACCAACTTCTTTAATTTCAAACTAAAAAACTTAAGTGCTTAATAATTGACTCAATTTAGGCTCAGGCTTTGTCATTGAGTTGGAATTACAGCATTAAGTTTCCACAACACTCTAATGTCACACTACAAAACAATGCATATGCTACTGCAAGATTCAATCTCTTACATGTTTCTCACAGACTCCAAAATCTGGCACACACACATGCATACCCGTAGGTACATTATCAAGAAGTAAATCAACCAACTCTCCCAAAACCTTAAGGTAGTAGGAGTCTAGGGGATGTATCAGTTAATATACTAATTGTTGGGAAGTGTCTTGAATTCACTCGCAAAGTTGAGAGACGTCCTTTCTCAAGAGGGGTATTTTAGGGAGTTTAACCACTTCAAGAAGTAGGATTTCTTTAGGTCTCTATATAAGAGATGTTTGTGGGTTTTGTGCAACTGCGGAAGATTGCGACAGTTTGGAGCTTTGTCATGACTTCTTTGTGAGAGAAGCAAGAACATATTTTGGGTGGAGAGTTCTTCTTGGGTTTTCCTTAGGGTTTTTTGCCCTTGGGCATTGGGAACTCGCCATTGTGCATTTTGTAATCTCTTTGTTTTTCGTTTTAGTGGAAATTCTTGATTGTCTTCGTCCGTGGATGTAGGCAATCTTATTGAACCACGTTAAATATTGTGTTGTATGAATGTTATTTGTCATTTATTATTTTCTCATTTTATTTCATGTGCATCGCATACTTAAATCCAATCTGTGTTGTTCCGTTGTGCTATTTTGTCTCAACAAATTGGTATAAGAGTTTTAGGTTGCTACGGGCTAGTGTTGAGGATTGCATCCATTCAAAGTGCAAGGTCCTTTCAGGTTATCAGCCACTAGTTGCTGTTGTGGGTTAAGGATTCTCTACTTCCAAGATTTTGCAATGGTGGCTACAAGGTTCAAGGTTGTGAAGTTTGACGGGAAGAACTTTTATTTGCTCAGAAACACTATTCAAAGTGGAGCAGTTTTGTTTTCTACACCATATTCAAGTATACTCTAAACACAATCGTGGCATTGGCAAATGGGTCACATTTGTGTAAGAGGTTTGACAGATTTGAGCAAGTGAGGTTTGCTTTATGGTGAGAAACTTGGGTTTTATGAGCGTTGTGCTCATGAAAAGCAACATAGAAGTGTTACTTTTGGTGATACTGCTTTGTTGCATTCAAGCAAACAGGTTGTCGAAGACGGAGATTTGGGTGTTCCGTTGGAGGTGGGGTTGAAGTGTAGTACTCCTATTTCATTGGTACTTGTAGATGATGCTTCAGACCCTATTTAGGTTCTGGATGTTCAACAACATGGTTTTATACCCAATTTGGCCGTGAGAGCTCCACTTAGTGTAGGTTATGAAGACTTGGTTGCAGATGCATTTAATGCTGAGGATTCAATAAATATGTTGGCAAAGCCGGCTTTGGTGATTGAGTTCAAGGGAGGCTTGGACTCTATCAGTTTGAAAGAAAATTGATCGTGTACTCTTCGGGGTTTGATGGAGAAGATGATCAAGGAACTTCGTTTAGTTTGATTTGGTGAAATTCAAGCCAAGGTAGAGATTTGTTGCGAAGTGTCTTGAATTCACTCGTAAAGCCGAGAGATGTCTATTCTTAAGAGGGGTACTTTAGGGATTTTAACCAATTTAAGAAGTAGGGTTTCTTTGGGTCTTTATATAAGAGATGTTTGTGGGTTTTGTGCAGCTACGGAAGATTGCAGTAGTTTGGATCTTTGTCAACACTTCTTTATGAGAGAAGCAATAACGTATTTTGTGTGGAGAGTTCTTCTTGGGTTTTCCTTAGGGTTTTGCGTTTAGGTTTTGGAAACTCACTATTGTTCATTTTGTAATCTCTTTCGTCTTCGCCTGTGGATGTAAGCAATCTTGCCGAACCAAGTTAAATATTGTGTTGTGTTATTGTTCTTTTCTGTTTATTGTTTCTCGTTTTGTTTTACATGCATCGCATACTTGAATCAAATCCGTGTTTTGTTCCGCTACGCTATTTTGTCACAACACTTGTTATGTTTCAACAGTCCCCCTCAAGAGGGACACTCCCAGACAATAATCACAGGGGAACAAGGTGCGAGTCCATAGAATGTGTGCATAGAGAGCTCCAGGAGAATAATTGTGTCAATGGGGAGAATCGAACTCACGACCAAACCAAGCTCTGATACCATATATATATATATATATATATATAT
>JAOXJP010238660.1:0-38057 GCA_025762735.1 Platanus orientalis | reverse complement strand
ATATTAGAATTTGTCCCGTGTTGAATGATAAGATCAAGGCAGCTCAGAGTTCAGATCTTCAGATTTAGAAAATTATAGTAGAAGTCAATAAAGAACAGAAAGTAAACTTTGTAATTAAAGGAGATGATTCTCTTTGGTATGGTAAAAGGTTGTGTGTGCCTAATGACTCTGAACTTAAAAGAGAAATAATGGAAGAGGTGCATGAAATAGCATATATAGTTCATCCAAAAAGTAATAAGATGTACAAGGACCTGAAAGAGTATTATTGGTGGAATAACATGAAGAGGAAAATTATGGATTTTGTATCCAAGTTTTTGACTTGTCAGCTTGTAAAAGCCAAACACCAAAGGCTATTAGGATTGTTACAACCATTTGAAATTCCTAAATGAAAGTGGAAACACATCTCTATGGACTTTGTTAGTAGACTACCCAAGACTAGAAAGGAATTTGATTACATCTAGGTTGTTTTGGACTGATTGACCAAGTCTTCCCATTTCTTACCCATTTGGGTAAATTACTCACTTGATAGATTAACCAAGGTGTACATTAATTAGATCGTGAAGTTACATGGAATTCTGGTTGAAATTATTTCAGATCATGATTTGCAATTTACTTCAAGATTCTGGCATAGTTTCAACAAGCTTTAGGAACCAAGATGAATTTTAGTACGTCTTTTCATTTATAGTCAGATGGACAGTCAAAAAGAACTATACAGACTTCAGAGGATATGTTGAGAGCTTGTGTGATGGATTTAAAAGAAAGTTACGATGATCACTTACCATTGATCGAATTTTCTTACAACAACAGTTACCAAGTTAGTATACAAATTACACCTTTTGAAGCTTTGTATGGAAGAAAGTGTAGAACACCCATTTATTGGGAAGAGATAAGTGAAAGAAGGTTACTTGGACCTAAATTATTTTAGGTGACAAATGAAAAGATCAAGGTTATTCGTGAGAGATTTCTTACAACACAAAGTAGGAAAAAGAGCTATGTTGATCAAAGGGGGAGGAAACTTGAATTTCAAATTGGGGAGCATGTGTTTCTAAAGGTATCACTATCAAAGGGTATCATGAGGTTCGAAAAGAAAAGGAAACTTAGTCCCAGATTTATGGGACCATTTGAAATTTTGAGGAAGATGGGTAAAGTTGCTATGAACTAGCTTTACTGTCAAATTTGTCACGTGTCCACAATGTGTTTCATGAATCCATGCTAAGGAAGTACATGAGCAATTTGTCTCATGTGTTAGAATTTGAACCACTTCAAGTCAAAGAGGACCTATCATATGATGAGACATTGGTTTAGATCTTAGACAAGAAAGAACAAGTTCTACGTTCCAAGGTGATTGTGTATATGAAGGTACTATAAAGGAACCATTCAGAAGAAGAAGTAACTAAAGAAGGCGAAGATGAGATAAACAAAAAGTATCCACACTTGTTTTTCATTCAAGGTATGTCAAATTCAAGGACTGGATTTATTTTAAGGGGGGGAAATGTAACACACCACACCATGACACACATATTATTATGCACATGTCACACTCAGAATGCTAACACATATCACATAAGTTCTATACACATAAAACCATTTAAATATATATATGTTGATCTAAACGTTAGCACAGCTTTAGAAAGGCACCAACGAAAATGTAAAAAAGAATCTATGAGTGAAACTTATATCTTTGGATAGGCACAAAAGTCTAGAGTCCTATGCAAAAAATGATGAGCAAAACAGACACCAAATGAAAAAGTTAAAGGCAATTTACTAAGCAAGGAAAAAAATGGTCAAGGACATGACAAGTTTTGAAGCTGTCCCAATCAGTTGGCACAACCTCATAAATAAATTTATATCAATACCATAAAAATCACCCTACAAATAATATATTCTTCAAAATATCTATGAGTCTACTTTTCAATGTGACAAACGGTGAGTGAATTGAAGTTTCTTAAAAGAAGTTATGACAATTTAATAAAAAGTGTATGTCGTCTGGTATGATCTGAATCAATAGATTTTGGGCTAACTTTAAAAATAAACTAATAAAATTGCAGAGTGACTTAGAGAGCAAGATATATATTTTTGGAAAGTTCTTGAAGTCTAGTTTCCAAGAAAAAATAAATGAAAAGTGAATACGAGTTTTGTAGAGAAAGTTATGGCCATTATCACACCGGGTGTCTATGCTAAAAAATTCTTGCGGGGTGACGTTATCAAAGCAAAAAATTTTGTATAACCGTAATTTTTGCTAAATTTAAAAAAAAAAATTCACTAGAGACCTACCTAAACACAAAATTGGGGATTAGGGGTTTCTATTTAGGCTTATAAAAACATAAAAACTCATAAGAGAGAGGATCTTCTGAAGAAGTTTTGCAAGAATAGGGATTTTAAAGAGAAAGGAAAAGAAAAGCTAGGTTTTGCAAAGATTTTGGAATTTTTCTAAAAAATAAAGCTTGGAAGTAATATCACATCAACAAAGAGGTAGAGAACACTAAACTAACTTCATTTTCCAATGTCATAGGTTCCTAGAACTGATCTAAACTTGTTTTGTAAAGAACTACTCTATTTTTTAATGAATTTATAACCGTTCTTCACTAGTTTTGAATTGTTTTAAAAAAAAGATGAATAGGTTTTGTAGAGGACATTAAGCTAATTTTATTTTTCACTCCATTAGGATCATAGAAGTGCCTTACTCATGTTTTGTAAAGATCTACTTTATTTTTTGAACTGTTTTAAAGCAAAGATATAAAAAATTTAAAGGATTTTTTTGAGGTTTTTCAAGAACATAAAATAATATGATTTGTTTTTTTAAAATATTGAGGTTCTATATTGTTTTAGATTCTTATTCTACATGTTAATGATTGATTTGCTACAAGTTTTAAACCAATTTAAAGTTTTGAATTCATTAATTTTAAAGAGATATTTTTTTATTTTAAGGAGAGGATCATAGAGACCATTCTCTTATTTTGTAAAGAGTTGTATATGTTTATATAATTGATTTATGATTTGAATGTAATATGTTATTCATGATTATTATAAAAATCTGATTGTTCCATAGTTCTATGTTTAGGAGGATCAAGCATCTATGATCTAAAGTGCTATGAATTTTTTTATATTCTACTATAGATTACTATATGTTTTATACTACTATTGCTATTGTTTTTTGTTATTATTAATTGTTTTCTATTAAAGTTTTGTTTTAAGCCACCATTTTTCATCAAGGGAGATGAAAGATGATACTCAATCACACTTGATTTATAATGTGAATTGTACTGGACTTTTCTCACCGGAAGTTAAATGGTGTTACTAGACTCTACTCACTGGAGGTTAAATGGTGTAACTGGACTCTTCTCACTAGAGGTTAAATGGTGTGATTGGCCCTTTTCACAGGGGATTAAATGGTGTGATTGACCCTTTTCATAGGGGATTAAACGGTGTGACTGGCCCTTTTCACCAAGGATTAAATAATGTAATTGTTATCTGTATTGGCTTATGTAACTGTTGTCTATATTAGCTTATGTATCTAATTTACATGTTCCGTTTAGTTCAGTTCAGTTATATGCACATATTTCATTCTATTAATGTTTGTAATTCTGTATGTGTTTTTATATGTTAATTGTTTAGTTCTATATATTGTTAAAATGTATGTAACTATCTATTTCATTTTGATCGTGATAAGTCTTGATCTGGTATTCTTTAGTTTATTACCCATTGAGTTTGTTAAGTTCACCCCAAATTTGGCACCATAGATGATAGGGAGATAACTGCATAGCAATGCTGGCTAGCAATATTGGAGAGTTAGAAGATTGGATATATGCTATGAGACATTGAGACATTATTTTATTTCAATTTATTTGAAAAGAATGCAATAAATTAGTGGATTTTGGTTTAGGCTTGATATTTGATTTTTAGATGATGTTTTAATTTATGTCAGACTATTAGTTTATTTAAATATGAATATGGATTATTTTCAGGTTTATAGAATTATAAAAATTTTATTACAAGTTGATTATGAGATATAGATGGTTATGATTTATGATATGCAATTTCGCTGCGTATGAATGAAAAGAATGAGTGAAAAAAATTATATGGAATTTATAGGTTAAGAATGAATGGATGAATGTTTAATGTTATATGCCAAAATTCATGGCTGTTCTAGTATGGGTTTTAGAGTGTGACATCTCTTGGTAGCCTAAAAGTGAGAAAATAGGTTGTTGGTTTCTAGTCCAGAACCAGTACTCCTGAACTTGCATTCGGGTATATGTTCAAGCATATAGCTTGATATTAGGCATACCCATTTGAATGTTTTTACTCCTCTGTCCCTGTGTGTCCAAAGGTTTGTAAGGACCCACAAACCCTTGAAGTCTTCTCAAGAAGATGTCCAAGCCTCTAGTCTTACTGAAACAACTAAGTGGGGCCCATCTACGATAGTTCGCTTGAATTCACATCATTGTGGGAGTTCAGGCATACACACTGACTTCAAGTGTACTAACTTGAATGCCCTTTTACCCTCTATTTTTGTGCATCCAATGGGCCCACAAGGACTCGTAAGTTCTTAAACATTCTAATAGGACCCTTCTTAGACAATACGCCTAAACTTCCACTTCTGTGAAAGATTAGGTGTACACTTAAACATTAGCCATACACCTGACGATCAGGCATACTATTTGAGAAAATTCCAATCTTACTCTTTTTTGGTGAACCAGAAAGTGAGGATGAACCCCCATGTCCCAAAATGATAGGAAAGTCTTGTTCCAACCTCTATAAAACCAATTGGGCCTCTGATCACAAAAAAGACCCACTATGGGACATCCTCAGGTCATACGCCTAAATTTTATTGTAGAATAAAGTTCAGGCATATATCACAAGATTAGGCGTACTAAATATAAATTCAGGCGTACTGACAGAGAATGGTCAAAATCACACTTTTTTAAGTCTCGTTTGATAATATTCGGACATTGTTAGGTCAAAAGAGCCACCCTATAAAGGTGGGTGATTAGGGTGCCTAACACTTTCCCAATTACAACCAAACAGCTTACCCTAAATCTTAGGAATCTTAGACTGGTCTAAGAGTCATCCTAGACCTACGGATCTAGCCTAGGTTGTAAAGCCCGCACCTTGGGGAAAGTGAGGCAGATGTCCAACTCCATATGTAAATCTCAGAGTTGGTGGTGACTCCAAAACGAAGCCCTACCATTCATTAGGCTAGGCTTCGCATCTTGTGAAAGTGGGTGAGAAGACCACCTGATCTTTCCACGATGCCCACAACACTGTATCACCAAAATGCTTAACCAAATATCTTGTGAGAAAGGTATATGTAGTGTGATGAATGTTATAGGATGAATGGCAGATCACAACTACAGAAGAATTTCCAAGAAAAAGAAAATTTCTTTATATGCTTTAATTGTATTATAATTCTTTTGTAAAGTTGTGTTTTGTCATGGACTTGACAAATGGGGAAAAATTTTTAGTACATTGTCAATTTCATGTACAAAAAGGGGTGTATGTAGTTGAGCTTGTAGTAGGTTACATGGTTTGTAATGTTATATTAAGTATGTAAGTCCTAGTCCAAGTCCAAATCCAAGTCAAAGTAAAGAACTACATTGAATACTTGGAGATGGACCTACTAAAGAACAGACACGAAACTTCAAGTTTATCAAGAGAAGTCCTAAAAGCGAGGACACAAGCTTCAACAAGTCATCCTTTAGAACCACTCAAGTATACAAAGGTAAAATTTAAAGGTAAAGTGTGTGGTGTGAGTGTGTGTGACCAAACCTAGCCTAGGTATGTTTAGAAGACCACCCATGGACTCAGAGAAATAAGCTCACTCAAATTTGGTCTAGATAATGTAGAAATTCCAAAATTATTCTGAAGGACCATTATGAGGGTGGTCAAGGTCAGTTGAGCAAATTCCAAATGTTTTGGAATGATCCGAGAACTTCTGGGAGCAAGCCCCAAGTGTTTTGACACTTTATTGGGAACTCCAAGATCGATCCCAAAAAACTTAGGATCGATTCCAAAATGTAAATTTCTAATTTTTTTCTCATGCTTACCCCAAGATCGATCCCAAGTCATGGAAATTGAATTTTGTGAAGATTTCTTATGCAAAAAATTCCAAATTTGTGGGATTTTGTTACCATTGCAAATTTAACCTTTTAGGGTTTCTAAAACTCTAAAAAAAGGGGATCAAACTCTTGCATTTCATAACTCTTGAACGAAACTACATTCAATTATTAGAAAATCTCTTATAGAAGAAGCTAGGGTTTGTGCTTATGTAAAAAGGGAGAGGTTTCTCTCATTTTTATAGATTAAGTGAATTTACCCACAATCTCTTGAGCTTGATCGGTATTCAAATCAAAGGAGAATAGTGTGCTAGGGTTTCTAGCCTTCAAACCCTCCAAAAGCTCCACGTTTTAGAGCCTACAAATGAGGTAACTCTATATTTAGCTTCATGTCTCTAATATTAGCAAGCTAAGTAGTTAAATCTTATTGCTTGGAGCATTATTTGATTGTAGTAATCATAGGAATATCAACTTAAAAAGATGAAACTAATTTTACATTGAAATTCCTCTCTTACATTGATATTAGAAGAATAATGTCTAAGACCTTCATTTGAAAATTGTTAACAGAGATTAATTGATTGTGCTCACTAAAGTAAAATCAGCCTACTGAGAGGCATTTACATGGGAATTAAGTTTCCAATCATTTAAATTATTGCTTATTTGAGTGTACATTCATCGAAGTCACCGGAGGTTTGTTTACACTCGCCGAAGCCACCAAGTGTGTATTGACAATGACCGGAGTTCATTGAGTTGAGATATATTGTTGTCTTTATTAATTTTCCTATAATAGTGTGTGAACTATTAATAAAAATTAAAGTATCTCAGAGGTGAGATTTTGGACAGTGGACGTAGGCCTAAATTGGTTGAACCATTATAAACATTGTCTCATGTGTGATTGTATTATTTCACATTGTTCAATTTCTACTTGGCATCTATAGTTGTCTTATTTGCAATTTGAGCAATCAACCATATAATCAATCTCATTAAATTGAACCATCACACTTGCATAAATTGGGACAATCATTTTGTAAACCATAATGCATAATAAGGTGAAAATTGGAAATAATAAAAAAGAAATTAGCATAATCCTATTCACCCCTCCCCTCTAGGATTTTAGGACATTAACTTTATAATTTCACGCTTTATTATCTTCTTTGAAGCCACCGTAATCATTAATGAGCATATGATTGAGGGAAGGTCTAGCTCATTCCCTTGAAGAACATTGTCTATGATATTGAGCATCTTTGCCCTCATAAAATTATTGTTGCTTGTGGGCAACAAATTATAAGCAAAAATCAAATTTAACACTCTTGCCTTCTTATGGCACACCTTCATATTCAAAATATTCCAATCAGTCAAAGATTTTCTATAGAGTCTTTAAGTCATCTCCCTCTCGAAATGATCTAGGTCACCCTCATAAGGTGGAAATACAACGGGATTCTAGATCAGCCCTTTTAAATCCAAAGTGCCCACTCAACTTTTTGGTTCCATCTCTATTTTCTTCCCATAGACCTCTATCACAAATTTCAAATCTCCTTAATCTTAGGAATGCATGTTTAAATAGAAGAATCTAACAACTTCTCTGTGAGCCACTCCCTTGAACCTTGTTAGGGTTATCCAACCCTAACGATCAAATTCCCGATCAAGATTAAAGTTTTTCAAAACAATTGGATTTATAAACCTCTCACAAATTATTGCATGTTTAATGAAATAGTGGGAGTAGGCATTCTTACATTCAATATTGTAAAAAGTTGGCTTGATCATTGCTTGAGATGACTCCGTGCATGCCTTCTTTAGGGATTCTTGTTCTTCTTGGGAAACTCCCTTTCCCTTATCTCCTCTTCCTCTTTCACGTGATAAAGACACAATTGGATTGGTGGTTTTGCAAGAAAGGTTACACAAGAAAAATGGAGGGACAAAGAGAAAAATTGTGTGGTTTTGAATGAAAAAAAACCTTGATGTTTTCCCTCTTTCAAGAGACTTTTGAATTCCTAAAACTTCCATAATCGAGAACTTCAAGAGATCGAAACCTGTACTTTGAGCACTCTAAACCTACATTTCAAGCACTCAAAATCAACAGATTTCAAGTGTTAAGTTTTCAACTTCTAATATGTCATCACCCTGAATATTTGATTTAAACATGTCTAATTATGATCCCTAATGGCATTAATGATCAAATTAGGTGGACATGAGGCATTTCTAAAATCCAATGAGGTTTATCCTATGAGTGTGGAATATTACTTAGTTCACAAATGCCAGTTTAGTGAATATATTCTTCAATTGATTCTCCATTTTCACATATTCCAAGGATACAGATTTATGTTCTACTAATTCTCTAATGAAGTGGTGTCGAATATCAATGTGTTTAGTCCTTGAGTGCTTAATTAGATTCTTAGAAATTTGTATAGCCCTAGAGTTGTTGATAAACAAATTCATTGTTTCTTGATTCAACATATAATCCTTTAGCATTTGTTTCATCTATAAGAGTTAAGTATACCCACTACAAGTTGCAATGTACTTAGTCAACAGTTGACAAAGAGATGTAGTTTTGTTTTCTATTATGCTAGGAAACTAAACAATTTCCAATGTAGTACTCTTGCAGTCATCTATGGTCATCTACATTTCTAGCCCAATTTGCATCATAATATCCAGCTGTCACTGGATTGGTATCAAATGGATGTCATAGTCTATAGTTAATTGTTCCACATACATAATTGATAATCCTCTTTACCACTTTAGGTGTGACTATTTAGGTGCAACTTGGTATCTAGCACATGCACCAACACTAAAAACTATATCAGGTCCACTTTATGTCAAGTAGAGCAGACTTTCTATCATGCTTCTATATAGCTTAGTGTCTACATCTACACCATCTATGTACTTAGCGATCTTGTCACTTGTGTTAATTAGTGTCTTTATTGGTTTAGAATCTTGTAAACCAAATTTGGACACCAATTCCTTAGCAAACTTACACTAATTAACAAATATCCTGTTATTAATTTGTTTAGTCTGAAGTCTAAGAAAGAACCCAAGCTCTCCTTCCATACTTATTTCAAATTCTAACTTCATCTTTTAGGCAAACCCATAAGATAGCTCCTCACTAGTTGAACCAAAGAGGATGTCATCTACATAAATCTGAACTATGAGTATGTAACCATCCTTCTTTTTGATAAAAAGAGTTTTGTCCACACTCCCCCTATCGAACTGATGGTCTAAAATATATCTAGTGAGCCATTCGTACTATAGTCCATTTGGCTTCTTTTCATTCTAAATCTCATAAGTTTTTTTTTTTGAAGTACCTGGTCTTAGGAAGACCCGGTTTATGGTATAACAAGCAGTGTTAACTGCTTTAGCCTAAAACCTTTTAGCCACATTTTTTCTACTAAGCAAAACATTGGTCATTTCTTGTAAGGTTTTATTATTTCTTTAGCTACCATATGTTGTTGGGGAATTTTAGGAGCAAAGAATTCATGTTTGATTCCCATGTCATTGCACGAGGTGGAGAATTTATGGTTTTCAAATTCTCTACCATGGTTGTTCCTAATTCTCTTAATGGTGAGTTCTTTTTTAATTTGTAATTTCTTGCATATATTCATAAACTCATCAAATGCTTCTAATTTCTCTCTTAAAAAGGCAACCCATGTGTACTTAAAGAAATCATCCACAACCACCAAGAAGTATCTTTCATCACCTAGATTTTCAATCCTAGTAGGACCAACCAAGTCCATGTGTAAAAGATTTAAAGGTTTGCTTGTTCCAATTTGGTTGACCTTTTTGTGTGAGTCCCTTATTTGTTTTTCTACTTGGCATCTGCCGCAAATTAGGTTTTTCACTTTTTTTAAACTAGGTAGGCCTTTAATTATATCTTTTCTACTTAAACTAGTAAGATCTTTGAAGTTGATGTGACCCAACCTTTGATGCCAAAGGCCTGTATCACCAGTTTGAAAAATAAGACATGCATCCAAACCAATTTTGTCTAATTCTATGATATAATAGTAGTCACTCATTCTTATTCCTCTAACAAGAACCTTATCACCCTTCTTATCATTTATTTCATAATAGTCCTTGGCAAAGTGAAATGCATAGCCTTTATCACAAATTTGATTGATACTCAGTATGTTGTGCTTAAGGCCTTGTACATAAAGAACATCGTTTATCTTAGGAAGTCCAAGAGTCTCAATAGTGTCTTCGCAAACTATTTTGGTAGCATTCCCATCCTCAAAAGTCACACTTCCTTCAAGTTATTCTTCAAATTGACTGAAGAGGGATCTATCTCTAGTCATGTGTCTTAAACATCCACTATCAAGATATCATTTAGATGTACTTCCAGTTCTAAGAGCTATGTAGATAACTAGATACTTAACGTTTTCTTTTTGAACCCATGTCTTCTTAACCCATATTTGTTTTGTTTTGGGTCTTTTTAATTGTCCCATTTTGAAAATAATTCCTTTTTCTAATCTTCCTTCCATTTTCTATTCTTTTTAGCTCTTGAGTTTTTTTAAGCCTCATTTTGTCTTTTAACACACTCAAACTTCATATGCCCTTTTAATCCTCAATAGTAGCATGTGTTTTTGGACACATATGAAGTAGAGACATAGGTTTGTGTTTGCCTAGGGGTTGTCCTTGTTTCTTTTTGGTTAAATGAATTGACTTTAAAAAAAGAAGGTAGTTGTCTTGAAGTTGACGCTTCTTAGCAGCCTTACCTTTTTTAGCATAAGTGGGTTTTCTATATATTGTATAAGGTATAGGTTCATTTGAGATGACCTTGGCCTTCTCTTTACTCTTCACAAAGACACTTTTAAAAACCTTGGCATAAGTGGGTGCATGGGACAAAGAATCTTCTAATTCATATCATAAACCTCTCCTATCACTACTCTCTTTGCCCATTGTGGACATCGGGGTCTGGGGGGTTTAGATTCCCCCATTGTCCATGATTTTTGGCCACACTTCGGCTCGACGCTGGTGTGTGCTGGTTGTTAACCCTTGGGGTTAGGATTTTCTGGGAGTCGTCACCAACTCGGGGTTAACCAATGGAGTTGGACATCGGTTCTCCTCTTTGAAGAAGATGGGAAGTCCAAACCTATATGTCTAGGGATTTAACTCCTAAAACTGGTCTATATTTCTGAGATAAAGGGTAAGTTTTTTAGTTGCATTTAGGGAAGGTGTTAGGCACCCCCAAATACCTGCCTTTTTAGGGTGGCTTCTCTCATTCATACATATTCTGAATTAGGTTAAAGTCCATGCTTGTGAAATGTAGAAGGTATTGGTTTTTATAATTTTCTCAGACTTAACACTTGAATTTACCTCCAACGCCTGAATTTTAAATCCATGAATTTAATTAAGGGAAAATCCAGGCTTTCGTTTATGAAAAATTCAAAAACTGATTTTCTAAATTAAATTATTTAATTAACCGGAGAGCCCCTCAAGGTTGAAACTTTTAGAGGGGTGGTGGACCCCTCCAAAGTGTCCATTGACTGATCTTAGGGTTGGAATTAACCCAAACATAAAGGGGAGAAAAGAGAAAAAAAATTAAGTTTTCCTGTGTCTTAGGATTAACGCTTGAATTTTAATCCAATGCCTTAATATTCAATGCCTGAATTTAAATCTAGGGAGAAATTCAAGCATTGAGAGTTTATTAGATCAGCATAACCTGGTTTATTTGGATGCTTCTGTGGATCCCAGTGCTACGAGACCCTCGGGTAGGGACAGAGGGTGCTTCCTAGGGCCATACTGTGCAACCCCATGGGTTTGAGCATTTACAGGTGCAAGGATATGCCTCCTAAAAGAGGGCAGTCAGGTCATGTAACACAGTCTTAACAGCTGATTTTTACAACTTTTATGGCATTTGCATGGGTCCCAAGGTTGTGGGGCCCTAACAAAAGGGTAGAGGGGGATTTTCTAGTGTTAGAGTGGTCGATCCCTGAAGGTGGGGCCCCCATAAGGGTAGAAATTTGTCCTCAAAAAAGGGCAAAGTGGTCATCATGTACAAGCTTAACGCCTGACTTTTAGTTTGATACCTGAATATTCAACGCTTAAATTTAATTCAAAGAAAATTTAGGTGTTGGGTGTTGGGATCAGTAGCCAACTTTGGGTTTTGGGCCACACAGTGGGGCCTAGAGGGGTGAGTTTCTGTTGGGTCTTTGAGCTATCCCTAGGTCATAGACACACCTAAATAAATTTTGAAAACTTGATTTTTAACACAGGATTAATGCCTAAAATCCACTCCAATGCCTAAATTTCTTTACTCAACCCCTGGAATTAAATTCAAGCATTGAAAGAGGAATTGGGGCCCACGGAGGTGCTTGAGCACAAAATTAGACTTAAATGGATCATGGGAGCCTGAGAACAGGATTAGGGAAAATTAGAGCTCCCTAGGGTGGGTTATAAATCTTAATGTCTGATTTTACCTTTGACACATGTTTGTTCAACACTTGAATTTTACCTGAATTTTATTTCCATAAAATTCAAGTGTTAGTTACTAGGAGTAAACCCTAGCAGCTGGATTTCTTAGGTTTTGGACCCCTTAGGGTTTTTCAAAATTTCCAAAATTATGCACAAAGGTAGGAAATTGATAGGGAAATAACATATGTAAAATTTAGCTCAAGATCATTTCTACAAAAGTCAAACAAAAATTCAACTAACCTAGGTCACATAGGTTCTAGATTTTAGGGTCTGTTTAGGGGGCCATCTCGAGGCCTTCCCTAACTTGAAAAATTACCAAATTAAATATAAGATTAGTAATATATATGGATAACAACGTACTAAAATTTGGGCTTATTCTAACTCGTAAAAATATCAATAAAAATTATACACTAAGCAAAGGTAAAAAAGCAACACAAATGGAGGTTGTTGAGCCTCTGCCATGTAACCCAAATTTGAAGCATGTAATAGACAAAATTTCAGCAGCATAACATCATGTGTAAGGATCATGTTCAACATAAGAAAACTATCCTAACAATGGTTTAGGGCTTACTTGGGTTGGGGGAATGTTTAGGGTTAGGGTTTACTAACTTTTCCTCTTTCTTCTTCTTCTTTTGTTTTTCAATTGCCAACCCTTGGCTGCACGAAATTAGGGCTATTCATAGCCTTAATTCAGTGTAATGAAGGGTTGGGATTGAATCCTCAAATATCTAAATCAATGGCTAGGATCTCTTTGTGTTATTTTGAGGTGTATGGCCAAGATTGCACATGAGATTGATGGATGGGATCCATTTGTGCTAATTGGCATGGACAGGTGACTTGGACAAGGGGATGGGTGAGATCAGTTTGTGTTAATTAGATGGAAGGTGAGGATGGGGTTGTGCTAATTTCACTTAGATTGATGACATGGATGAAGAGTGAGCTTGGATGCTCTTTAGGGTATTGTTATTGGTTGAAAATATCAAAGGGCAATGCCCATTGGAGAGAGATGAAGGGTTCAATAGAGATTTGAAATTCAAAGCTTTGATCCAAGAGTGGGTGATGGGGGTGCACCTAAAAGATCCCAATCCAAGGGACATTAATTTTGGTCTTAAGGTGTGAATGCATTAAATGCCATTAATGAGCCAAAACCCTAAACTGTTGGTTCATTAATATGTAATGATTACTTTTTGAAATTTTGACTCCTTACTGTGCAATCCACCTCTGTGAACTATTGGGTTTGGAAGGTTGTAAACTCAGTGTCTGGTTTTGAAGTCGTGGACATTCCAGTTGCAATGGACTAGTCAGAACTAAATTACGATAAGGGTAAGGGGTGAGATCAGAGTTTTTCTAGCCTAAAAAGCTCTCAAATGAACTTTGGAGGTGAAAGATGGTAAAATTGATCCTAAAAATCCTCAAACAAAATATGGCCCTTAGTCCAAGTGAGCCATAGCCTCTGACTATGCCAAATTACAATGTCTGAGCAAGAAACTGTGCCAAAGATACTCTTTCAGGCACATGGGGAATTCTTGACTGGAGATGCTCCTGTATTTTTTGTAGGTCTCTTTTACATGCCATGTTTGAGGGATTTGAAGTTTAAGGAGTCTTGGAGCTATAGGAACTGACAGACTGACCACTAGATTCTTGGGCAGTTACCGAGGATTTTTTGAAGCAGGGTCACTTGGAGGGATAGAGTTTCTGTAGTTGCCTAAAGGCTAGTGGAATTGAGCTTCTAGAAATCTTCTATTGCTCAAGTCTATGAAATGATCTTTTGAAGGCAGGGAAAATTGAGAAAATGGGCCTAAAACCTTGCTGTATTCTGAGTCCGAGAGAGTTTCCGAGGGCATTCCGCGTGTCAAATACAAACGAAAAGTGCTTTGACTTGGCTTGGGTAGAAATGATGGTTAAGAATACAAAGTTTCTAGAATCCAGTGAAAGTTTGATACTTTGGAGGCTTTAGAATTACTGAAAAATGGCCACTAACAAATTGAAATTGTGAGTTCGGGTGAACACCAGGGAGTCAATTAAGTGCCTAATATTTGGCCCTAATCTATTGCTCTTTTTTTGAGTAATTGAGGGAATCTAAGTAGATAAGTCCCATGAAAGCTCACGTTAAACGATTCTTTGAAGGCCTCGCGATTCTAAAGAGATGGACACTGACTGATTTTGATTTGGATACTTGGAGAACATGCTAGCTTTATATGAGTAAAATGTAGCTAAAATAGCTTCTTGGCTCCTTGGGGAAGATTTGAGATTTCACAAGGGTTCAAGACTTTGAATTTCTTTTCTCATACCTGAAGATTTGAAACTAAGGCCGAGACTGAGAGATGGTAATCGACTTTTCTAGATTCAGAGAAGTAGGGATGTATAGAATTTGACATTACACCATTCATGTAATGGGAGAAGGTTCGGGGATCCTTTGAGGGTCTAGGGGTAAATTCTTGAAAACAAAAGGGTAAAATGGTAATTTTCTACCTACGGGGCCGAAAAATGTGAAAGTGCAAATTCGTCACTTATGATGCTTCATGACAAAAAGGGTTATATAGGTAGGAGAATTTGGGTGGTCTGAGTGATAGATAGTAAGTCATTAGCTTTTGAAGATAAAAGGGTAAAGTGGTAATTTTCTATCTATGATGCTTCGCTGAGGAAAGGCTTATGGAGGTTGAAACAATTGCAGATGAAATGGATGGAGCTCTTTAAATGTGGACCCTCAAAGTCCTATCGATGCTTTGGTGAGAATTAGGGTTTTCACCTAGAATGGTTTATTCGAGCTGTAGCAAGGTGCTTTGACTGATTCATTTGTGACTGAAATATTCAGAAAGACTTTCCAGGGAATGCCTAACATCTTAGAGTCCAGGTTTGCTCTCCTTAAACCAAAGGTGCTTAGAGTCTTGATGCCTAAATGTTGTTGTGCTACTCTTATTCCATTAAATGACCTAAATCAAAATTTGGGTGCTAACAAATGCTCCTCTTTGGTATGTGTGGCTTTGCCATACATAGCAAAGAAGTGCCCTAATTTTGACTTGGGAGAGACGATACTTCTTCGTTGCATGTAGCTCATGGATATTTGGTGGGTAGTTCTTGAAATGTGGAACAGTTTTGGCTGGAAAGCAATGTAGGGCTAAAACTTGTCCCTGACTTTGGGGTCCAGGGTTTTGAAATGAATTTGCTTTCAAAATGGCTTCTCGGATTGAGATTCAACTCTTTCTGTGTTTTTTAAATTCCTTCATTTTAATTTTCAAAAGTGGGTATCAACTGAGAGAGGGACTTTCTTTGTTTTAGAAAGATGGGCTATCTATGAGTTATATGCAAACAATTAATATTTTCTCTAGCTTCTAGGGTGTTACTATTAGCATATGTGCTGCGTTGGTAGACATGTAAGTCATCGACATCGAGCACCATTGCTTGAAAACATTGCAGAAAACTGATCATTCAAAAACTATAAACATATGAACCATATAGATGACTTATGCACTTATATTTGCTTATGACTTGCTTAATTATTTAAGTTGTATGGTTTGTTTAAAGTTTCTCATAAGATTTTCATGTTTTGTATTTGCTGCATTGAGTGATCATTAAGTCATTTATAAAGTTCATTGCTCGGATGTCTTTTTGTGACTATCCTTGAAAGTTTTAATGAGACTCATGGAGGGATGTTAGTGAAGTTCTCCTTAGAAAATCTATGGAAAAATATATGTAATCATGATTGAACACTACTCGATTTTACATCAATCATGGTATATATGTGCTAAATATCATTCCTAAAGACACGTGTAGCTGCACATCAGTCATGATACATAGCCGGATCGATCTACAACATTGCCCCCATCCCACTTAGGCGAATGTTGTATTTTACGGGACTCACCAAGAGATTTTGGGAGCTCTCTCTAGAAAATCTATGGGACCTTGGAAGGTCACTACTACATACCCATAAAGCGATAGTTACGTAGCCTATGGATTGCTCCATGATAATATTTTTGTCCTACTTAAACATTGTCAAGGCGGGGGGATGTACAAGGAATAATTTATAACGACTTTCTTCGAAGCCAAGATCGGATCCCATGGGATTGGGTGTTGTGCCTTACCCAAATGATAGCAACATAATCATTGCTAAAGTAGGTATAACACACAACATTTGAGGGTGAATGCAACATATGCTTATGTCCCAATAAGTCGGTGTTGCCGAGGTCGGTCTGTTAAGCAGTGACGAACTTATAGAGAAATGTTGTCATGCTCTTTCCAGAGAAGCTATGGTAGGGTTTTTCTCATAAGTAACCCGTGCTATGAAAATACTACTTAAGCTTGATAGTTGTTTAGACTATGGCTAGAAGTTAGCATTTCATAGGCTTGATGGATCGAAGTATGGCATTGCTTGTTGTCTGAACCCAAACAGATGTCATGGGGTGGCCATTATTAAATCATGCGGTAAATGAGGTACTAAACGAAGAGTGACCGATGCAAGGTAAGCCATTTAAAAGTATGGACTGGGATGTGCCAAAATTTGAACTGGAAGGGTGGCTTGGTTTGGATGTGTAGAGAAATGTTATGAGTTCTTTCCCTAGAAGCAGTGACGGGTTTTTCTCACAGGTAACTTGTTTGTTGTGAAGAGGATTCTTCAAGCAAAACTAGTAGTCTGTATGAGGGCCTAAGGAATTACACAAACTTTATGGAATGAATTGTGGTGTGTGCTTACGTCCTCATAAACAGACATCACAAGTGGGTCATACTCTACAGTTGTCCCATCTTTGACAGAGTGTAAGTAGAGGATCGATCAAGACTGGAGATGTTGTTGCACTCTCTCTAAAAGCTGTGGAAGTTGTGATAACAAGGAACCCAATGCTATGTATTACACATAACTCCCTAACGGTATTAGCGCTAAGATAATACATAGACTATGAATCAAAGTTGAGCATTTAGCTATGTCTGAATAGCCAGGACGTTACACAGCAATTTGTTCGTGTTTCAGGGATTTCCAACAAGGCTTGTGGGGAGTTTTTTGGGCTACTCTGTGAACCATGGGATCTCGAGAGACCGGTGCTACATATTTGTTTCAACCATCCAATCTGTAAACATGGCTGGCATAATACGTAGGCTATGAAGTAATGACACCTACCTACATTGCTATAGGCGGTTATCTATGAAGGCCTTTTTACAAAGTCAGGGACCAACTCGACTTAGCAACCTACTTAGCCTACATGAGGTAAGTCAAAAGATTTTTAGGCTTACTCCGAAAGCTATGGAGATTCTAAGGAATCAGTGTTATATATTTATTTCAATTAATTTCCAAAGATGATTGTCATGATATATAGGCTATGGAATGGTGATGACATTGTCTATACCCTAGTAGACAATCAGCTATGTCAGTAGTTTTAGCAATTTCCGGTGAGGCAAGACCTAGAGTCCCTCACCGAACTTACGGTGGCCTAAACAAGGCATATTAAGAAGTGTTTGAGCTTAACTCCGAAAACCATGGAGATCTCATGGGATCAGTGCTATATATCTGTTTCAACCAATTTTCAAGGGTAGTTGTCATGATATATAGGCTATGGAATGATGTCAACATTTACCTATACTCAAAAGGCAATCTGTCATGTCGAGGTTTCGTCCATTTTTGGTGAGGCAAGACCTTGAGTCCCTCACCGAACCTGCGTCAGACTGAGTAGGGCATATCATGAAGTGTTTAGGCCTAACTCCAAAAAACATGGAGATCTCTAGAGATTAGTGCTACGTATTCATGTTTGTCATGTTACATAAGCAATAGAATGAGGGTTAATATTTGCCTATGCCCAATAAGCAATCTATGATGTCGAAGGTTGTGGCCTTTTTTGTGAGTTAGAGTCCTTATTGAATCTTTACACGGCCTGGTCTCAAGGTTGAAAATGATCTATGCATCATTTTTTTATCAAACATTGTCATGATTATGGACTTAACTAGGGTGATGACGTATCATCGGCATTACTGGCCATAGAGTGAACTTTAACAGTTCATGATTTGCTTGCCGCTAAGCGAACTTCTTTAGTTCATGGTTCATTGCTTTGTTGGTTCATGTCAAGGGATGGTGTGCTATCTCCAATCTTAATTAATGTGAGACGAGACATCATCTCCGCTTTTTGTTATAGGGAGATGATGAGTCATCTATTTTCAATTTATAAGAGATGAGACATCTTCTCTACTCTTTTCAATGCAAGGAGATGTCGAGTCATCTCTTTCTCAATTGATGAGAGATGAGACATCATCTCTGCTCTTTTCAATGTAGGGAGATGATAAGTCATCTCTTTCTTAATTGATGAGAGATGAGATATCATCTCTACTCTTTTTCAATGCAAGGAGATGATGAGTCATCTCTTTCTTAATTGATGAGAGATGAGACATTATCTCTGCTCATTTCAATGCAGAGAGATGATGAGTCATCTCTTCTCAATTGATGAGAGATGAGACATCATCTTTGCTCTTTTCAATGCAAGAAGATGATGAGTCATCTCTTTCTTTGCTTGGTTGTGAATGGCGATTTAGGGTGCCATGAATGGCGATTTATTGTACTATGAATTGCGATTTATTGTGCTGTGAATGGTGATTTGTTGTGCCATGAATTACGATTTGTTGTGCTATGAATGGTGATTTGTTGTGCCATGAATGAAGATTTGTTGTGTCATGAATGATGATTTATTGTGCCATGAATGGCTATTTGTTGTGCCATGTATAGCTATTTGTTGTGCCATGAATGGCGATTTGGTATGCTGTGAATGGCTATTTGCTGGAGATGATGCTCCATCTTGGACTACTTTATTGCTCCTCGCCCCAAAGTTGTCGACCGCTATATAGAAGGCTTTCCTTAGCGAATGAATGGCATGGCCAACAGTTAACAGTGATAATTGATTGATGATTGAGTTTGAAGCCTGGATTGGCTAGACTTGGCATTTACTTTTGAAGGAGGTTTGATAATCATTTGTAAAACATCTTCCATTGACTTTGAAAGATTGGGCCCCTCAGGGTCTTTTCACATTGGAGATGGCCTGTTACATGACTCTTGAGTATATAGGGTCATATTTTTCATATGCTATGATGCCATGCCTGGTTCGGGTGAGGTAAGAAGGGTTTGTAAATTTGGACATTGAATGTGCCTCCCTTAGGAGAATGGGATTACGTGCCTATGTTTGAGGACTTTGTTTTTGTTTTATCAAATGATGATTTTCGAATGGTGTGTGCTCATGACTTGACTTAGGGTGCCATTTCTAGTTTTCACCCTAAGTGTTGACTTAATTTGTTCCCTTTTTTGCCCCTGTTTACCAAGACTAGGTCAGAGTGCCTTTTTCGGTCTTTACTCTGAGCTTTGATATATTTCTTTTGTCTTTGTGCCTTTTTTGCCCCTGTCCTTAGACAAGTCTGGACTTTTGGAAAGTGACTAGACGAGGTACATGTTCTTGTTCCAACTAATTGAATGCTTGAATTATGCTTAGAACTTCTTAAAGTGCTAAGGGATTTAAGTGGTTGCATTGTTGAATCAATGGCTTATTGGGAGTTTCAAGATTTGCCTTTGAATTGGCAGGATTCGAAGGGTTTGGAAATATGAATATGAATGGATCTTGGTTAGATACTTATTGTAGATTGAAAATCATAGTTCTCTACAAATGCCCATTTCTTGAAGAAGATTATGGTTCTGTACAAGATTTCCATGTTTTTTAAGAAGATCATGGTTCTTTATAAGCTCTTTTTGTTTGCTTTTGCTTTTTTTTCTTACTTTTTTTTCTTTTTGCTTTCTTTTACTCTACTTGTTCTTGAACCATTGATTCTTTTGTTTCAGGTTTGTATGTAGAAATGATCATGATTTTGAAGGTGCAAAAATAAACAAATGTGAAAATGTTTAGCAAAATGACCATTTAAGGCCTCCTCATTTCAAGATTTTTGGCATAAGTCAAATTTACATTAGTCAAGCAAAGAATCTTTTGACTTGGTCCAAGTTTACAAATTTGGGGAAGTCTTTCTCGTCCATGTATCCCAGTAGTAATGTCCCACCAGACAACTTCTATTTGACGACAAAAGGTCCTTCATAATTCTGTCGAGGTTGCCCCCGTGGTGCCCATTCATGTGGAAGGACCTTTTTGAGAACTAAATCTCCTTCCTCAACATCTCTAGGTCTAACCCTTTTGTTGAAAGTTGTTGCCATGTGCCTCTGATAGGCTTGCCCATTGCTCATTACTTGCAATCTCTTCTCATTAATAAGATTTAGTTGATTATGCCGAACCTATGCCTAATCTGACTATGGAATCTATGCCTCGGCCAAGACTCAAAGACTTGGAATTTCAACTTTGATTAGCAGGACTGCCTCCATGCAGTAGACCAATGAATATGGGGTTACCCCTGTTAAAGTGCGGATTATAGCCCTATAGGCCATAAGTGCATAAGGCAACATTTCATGCTAGTTGGAGTGATTGGTAGTCATCTTCTATAAGATCTTCTTAAGGTTCTTGTTGGCTTCTTCTACTACTCCATTCGTCTGTGGTTTGTAAGGAGAAGATCGGTGATGGTGAATCTTGAACATTTCGTAGAGTAGTTCAAGATCCTTTCCTACAAAGCTGGTTGTATTGTTAGTGATGATTTTTTTGAAACATCATATAGGTAGATGATGTCTCTCCATACAAATTTGGTTGTATTCTTCATTGTGACTGTTGATAGAGATACAACCCATTTAGTGAAGTAGTTAATGGCGATAATGATATACAGATGTCTGTTGGCAGCCTTCCGAGGCATTGGTCCTACTACATGAATTCCCCACATGAAGAATGGCCAAGGGGTAGTCAGGTTATCTAATTTAGAAGCTAGTGCTTTGATAATGTTGGCATAAGACTGGAAAGTGTGGCACTTCTTTACATGTTGGCAATAGTCTGTTTCCATGGTTGACCATTAGTAACCCAATCGGAGAATCTTCTTAGCAAGCATGAGTCCATTCATATGTAGGCTGCACTCTACTCCATGGATATCTTCAATGATAGTGGAGTCCTCAGTTTCATCTACACATCTCAAAAATACATGATGAGGGGACTTCTTATACAAGGTCCCACCATACAACAACAACAACAACAACAAACAGCCTTATCCCAACTATTTGGGGTCGGCTACATGAATACAAGGTCCCACCATGTAAAACAAATTGAGCTGATAATCTTCATAGAGCATATTGGTCATTCTTGGAAGCCATAAAAGGCAGAGTCTGATCTTCAAGATAGTTCTCGAGGAACCATGGTTCCCTATTCAAATCAATGGTTGCAATCTTAAGACAATAGGCTGGCTCATTTCTCTGGTCAAAGCTCTTTGAAGCTAGCAGGGCCAAAGCATTTGCAAAACTATTTTCTTCTTCTACCAATATAGTTGAAAGTCAGGTACTCAAAGCTCTTGGAAAGGATTTATAGACATTTATGGTAGTCCAAGAACTTCTCCTCTCAGATGAACCAATCTCCAGTTGCTTGGAAGATAACAAGTGAAGAATCTCCATAAACTTCTAGCTCATCAATGTCCAAGTCAATAGCTACTTTCAAACTGATGATACAAGCTTCATACTTAGCTATATTGTTGGTGCATAGAAAGTGTAGTCTTACGGCAATTGGAATAAGGGTGTTTGTAGGGGAGATGAGTATGGCTCCAATTCCATAGCCTAGCTAATTAATGGCTCCATCAAAATACATTTTCCATCTAATAATTTTGTTTGATTCTACTTCAACACAAAGTATATGCTCATCTGAGAAGTCAAACTTCAAGGATAAAGGTTCATATGTTGGTCCATCTGCTAAGAATTGGGCTATCACTTGCCCCTTGATAGCTTTCTGTGAGATATAGGTGATGTCAAATTTGGATAACATCATAAGCCATTGGGTAGTTCTTCCCATGGTTATGGGTTTCTTGAATAGATACTTGATGGGAATTATCCGGGAAATCAGAAATACTCCGTATAAAAGGAAGTAATGGCGGGGTCTCTTAGTAACATAGACCAAAGAAAGGCAAGTCTTCTCTAGAGGCATGTATCTGGTTTTGTAGTCCACGAAACGCTTGCTCAAATAATAAATGGCTTCTTCTTCTTTTCCTATCTTGTCATGCTGTCCTAATACACATCCCATGGAGCTGTCATGCATAGTCAGGTACAAAATCAATGGGCAATCTGGCTCTAGAGAAATTATTATGGGTGGGCTTAACAAATATTTCCTGATCTTGTGAAAGAAAATCTGGCAGTTGTTGTTCCATTGGGTTGGAATATTCTTTCTCAGCAATTTAAACAAAGGCTTGTAGATGGGAGTAAACTGAGTAATGAAGCAACTGATATACTGGATGTGGCCCAAGAAATTATGTACATCTTTCCCTGTGCGAAGTGTAGGCATTCTAATGATTGCCTTAGCCTTGGAGGTATCAACTTCAATGCCTCTTTCACTGATGATGAAACCTAGTAGCTTTTCATGGGAGGCTCCAAAGATGCATTTGTTTAGGTTCAGCTTCAATTTATATTTCCTCAAACAAGCAAACAGCTTGTGTAGATGTTTCAGATGGTCTTCCCAATGATGGAAATTAACAATCATATTGTCAACATAAACTTACATCTCTTTGTTGATCATGTCATGGAAAAGGGCAGTCATGACCCACTGACATGCTGCCCCTGCATTCTTGAGACCGAAGGCCATGACTTTGTAGCAAAATATGCCCCAAGGGGTAGTGAAGGCAGTCTTCTCGCGGTCTTCTATAGACATTTTGATTTGATTGTAGCCTGAGAACCCATCCATGAAGGACATCATCTTGTGTCAAACAGTATTGTCAATGAGCGCATCAATGTGGGGTAAATGAAAATCATCTTTGGGACTAGCTTTGTTTAGGTCTTTGTAATCAATGCACATTCAAACCTTTCCGTCGTTCTTAGGTATATGGAAAATGTTGGCAAACCATTAGGGATATTGGATAGACAAAAGAAAGCCGACATCTAGTTATTTTTGTATTTCTTCTTTAAGGGCTAGGGACCATTCTAGTCATAGACGCCTAGGCTTTTGTTTGATGGGATGATTATCCAAGTTAGTGGGGAGCTTGTGGGTGACAAGCTCTGTGTCCAGACTAGGCATGTCTGCATAGGTCCATGCAAAGATGTCAATGTACTCTCGAAGTAAGTTTAACAGAGTATGTCCCAGATCTAAGGTGCTGGGGGTCCCAATTTTCACAATTCTAGGCATGGCTTCTGACCTAAGATTGATCTCTTGGAGGTCATCTACTGATGGAAGATTTCAATTTTCTTGACATTCAAAGGCATCAATCACCTCTTTGGGCATTATTTCTTCATCATCCCATTCTTCTTGTTCCTGTTTTTAGAAAGAAATATTTTTAGCATGAATTTACATGAAAATGACATTTAATACTCAATGAGAAATTGGACTTGGAATCATGCTCCAAGTTTCCTACATACCCGATGTTTGCACTAATCACAAGCTTAGTTAAGTTTGTATAGTTGGAATCGAGTCGTGCGTAGTTCTAGTCTTGAGGGGTAGACTAAATTTATATTTTTTTTGAACAGCAGTTGAGGCTAAAGTTACTTCTCAGGTTGCCTACATACTTGACTTTTAAGCGTAAGTGCTTTTGAAAACATTGATTTGTCTAGATCAAGCCGCACATAGTTCTTTGACTACAAAGGTAAAGAAATAAGAAGAAAGTTTTTTTTAAAAGCGACTAGACCTGAAGTTGTGTCTCAGGTTGCCTACATACCCCTTATAATTGCACTAGTCAAATGTTTTAACAATATGAGTCAGTAAGGATCAAGTCCACGTAGTTCTTATTACAAGGTGGTAAAGAGAAAAAACTAAGACTTTTAAAAACATGAAACAAAAGTGGGATAAGTTGGATCCTTTAGGCTTCTTCCCCCATCAATCAATCAATCACTTGGTCCTCCACTATGATTGAGTTGGCTTGTTCAATCTGTTCTTTAGCATCTACGAGTACCTATGTTTCCTACATGTTAACCAGGTTAAACAAGCTTGTCTAGGTCTATCTCTCCACTTGCAATAATTAATTGTAGCACTTCCATGATGTTTCTGAGGAGAGAGAGAAGACTTAGGGGAGTTGTGTTGTCCTCCCTTTTTTCTGAGGTGTTGGGGGTTAAACTTTTCCAACCTCAGAGATGGACGGCTTAGAGCTAAATATAGGGGTATGAGGAGTAGCCTCAACATAGTAGGCAGAGTGATGACTAATGTTTAGAGGAGGGATAATAATTGGTCCTATTTGTGCACATTTTGTGTTGAGTTTGGGTGGTACTAAAAGGGGTAGTGGAGCTCGTGGTTTAGTTAGTAAAGTGATGCACGTCTTAGATAGTTCAAAGTTGGATGCAAAATGCTATGCGGCCTTGTGACTGACTTTGTTCTTTTTGTTCTTCTTGAACTAGTGCTTTATTAGAGGTTTGAATCCTAGGTCTGCTTTGTGTGGCATTCTGATGGCTTTGATGGGGTTCTTCCTACTCTGAGAAAATTTGCCTAAGCCATTATCTAGGTCAAATTTCATCCTGGCCATCATGCGAAATTTTGGTGGAAGTATTTAAGCCTTCTTTTTCAAGTTTTTTGCTTCTTTCTCTATATGTACAACCTCGAATTGGTATGAGGTGAAAGTATTTAGATCTTGCAAGTTTCAAACCCCAAGTATCTTTTGTCATGTCATTGTGATCACATATGTGTTAGTCGGTACTGTGATGACTTTGTCACCGATGATGAACTTCACTTTCTAATGGAGAGTGAATGGAACAGTGCCTACTTGGTGTATCCACGGTCTTCTCAACAACATTGTGAAGGAGGATGGTATGCTCAGCACTTGAAACTAAACTTGGAACATTTACCCTTCTATCACCAGGGGGATGTACACTTCTCCTTGGCCATAGCTAACTAAGTTGTCAAAGGCCCTTATGTCACATGGGTTAGGTTTTACACAATCTGAGGGGACTCCTAATGTATCCAAGGTATCCTTTGTATGAATATTCAGGGAAGACCCATTATCCACCAAAATTAAAGGGATACATATGTCAGAATGTTGAGCTATGATGTAGATAGCTCAGTTGTGTGTAGTGTCAGCCTTGGGAATCTCATCATCTAAGAATCTTATGACTTGTGGCGTTGATACTTTGGTCACCATGTTCTCCAGCCTGTTGAGTGTGATCAAGGTGTCCATAAAGGACTGTTTGAATATGCCCAAAAATCTCTCTTTGTGTTGCTCAGATGTCAACAAAATGCCCAAAATCAAAACCTGTGCTAGCATCTTAAATAGTTGCTCAATAAAAAATAAGTGGGACTTTCGATAGCAGCTTCAAATTTTCTCTCTTTTCCCCTTCTTCTCTGGTTTTCTCTTATACCTTTGTCTCAACTTCCTCTTCTATCATTTTCTCTTTCCCTTTCCCCTCTGGATGTAGATAGGTGACTAGTTTGAAGACTCTGCCTAACCTAGTGATGAAAGTTATGAGTTCTTCCAATTCTTTATTCATCAACTTTGGATTTGTTACTTCCCCAACCAGATAGCCCAAAGGGACTCGGTTCAGCAAATATTGTATTCTGGTGGGTGGGAGAATGTTAATGACTTAGTAGGGGGATAAAAGATTAGTGAGTTGTGAATATAGTGATAGTGGTGAGATGATATGAGGGGATGAAAATGGGTCATAGGTTGTTGAACCTTCCTCATACATATCAGTGTCAGGAGGAAGGACTATTACTAGGCTATTTGGGGTCATATCCCACATATGTGTGAGCAGATGCTCATATTCAAGAGGGAGAATAGGCGAAGGGGAATATTCATTCAGGGTGGATACTTGGTTTGTATCAAGTAAGAAAATGATCTTTTTAGGTTGTGAAATCTTGGTGATGAAGTTAGAAGGAGTAAACTGGGTGCTGGTGAGACTGATCATATTGATCCCTTTAAGTGGTTGATGGTCAGGGAGTGGATTCTAGATGATATTCAAATTTGGTGAAGGATTTATGGGTGTGGGGTCAAATGATACCTTGCCTTCCTCAATCGGGTCTTGTATGGCATGTCTTAAATGAAAAGACCTGTCAATGGTGTGCCCTGGGGATTGGTGGTATTCACATTGTTCTGCTAGATTGTAGTGGTATAGCAAAGGGTAGGATGGAGGTTTTGGGTCAATCAATTGTAACAACCTCTTTTTAACGAGGTACTCCATTATATACTTGTAAGAATATGGCAACAGAGTGAACATTCTCTTTTTCTTTTCTTCTCCGAGTGCACCTGGGTATCTTGGCTGGTAAAACTGTTGCGTCTGGGGAGGAACAATGTTCATGGCTGCAGGGTAGCTATGAGTTGGCTGCAGTTGAGGCAAAACATAACCACTACTTTAACTCGGTCGAGGGACTTCGATGGATTAGACCATGTTAGCCTCTGATTGGGTGACAGTTGCTTTCTTTGCCACTTGTCTGGTGGAATTATTGGGGGTAGGAGGTGCATCCTATACAAGCCCTACTTTAATAACTAACTCAACCTTTGTGGCTTTGTCGATGACTTCAGCGAAGTTGCTTTGTGAGGAAGTAAGGAGCATCAGCTAATAGGTGGAACCCAATGTCCTCAAAAAGGTGGATATCATGTTCTCTTAGAACATAGGGTGTTTCAGGTTAAACTTGTAGAGGTTGAGGGGTCTCAAAGTCCCTAATATTTTCCCCTATGAGGGTCTCATTCCTTCTACCTTTTCCCTAGTTGGCAGCATTTCGAGGTTCAACCTATAGTGGTTGAGGAATAACCATGTCAATGCCCTCCATGTGTTGATATTTTGCCCGTATCCTAGCTTGTCAACCACTTCCATGCATTCTTCTCTAAGCTCCGGCTAGACATTTGCACTAAGATACCCTCATCATGCCCCATTAGAACATGACGTTGCAGTACATGTGCAGGTGCATCCTGGGGAAGGTGGTACCATCATACTTCTCAATATTAGGCATTTGGAAGTTTGGCAATAGCATACCCCCAAGGTGGATACAGTGATCTTTAAAGTCCATAGACATGGGGAACTACCTCCCTTTCATCAATTCCACTTATTGTGAGCTTAGCCAACCTTGTACTGGTCTCTTCCTCTTTGGGAAGGGTAGCAACCTCCTTCCCTTTCCTGCTTGATACTGATGACCCATACTATTCCTCCAAGTCAAATAGGGAGTAGTGTTTCGGCTGTAAGTACATGGTAGTCCAAAGTGGGGCTATGACATAGATGGGACCTTACCCGTAGGACTGACCGAAAGGTGAACCATGCTCAAAAGTACTGGAAGGTGGTGGCTCAAAGACTGTATCGTGATTATGAGGTCCTCCCTGCCTCAGCAGATATTTATACATCACTTTCTTGAACTCAGTGAGTACAGGGATTCGAGGCTACTCATTGGTGTTGGGTTGGTTGCATGGTGGTAAAAAAGTTCAGGGTGGTGAGGAGGAAGAACCATGTGTAGGGGTGGCTGTCTAACCATGCTGGGACATGAAGTCCCCCATCATTCGCTCCATTTCAGACTTGTACCTGTCCTAAAGGATGTCCTCAGGACCTGTCCTATTGGGAGGTGGGTTTCTTGAGGATACCTCTAGAAGGGTAAGAGGTGTAGTGCTTGCTATAGAAGGAGGCATTAATTTGTCGGCCATAGCTTCGCTAAGTTGTGCCTTCTTCTTCTGTAGTCGAGTCTCTAGGGGAGCTATTGTAGCTTGTTTGACTGTGCTAAGAGAAAGGGGTTCATTATTATTTTTTGTAGGGTTCATTCTTTACATTCATTCACATTTAGTAGCCAAATACTTTAAAGAGTGCATATGTCATACAGGTGAATTCATGTCCCTTTATTAACGACAAGATTTTTGGAAACAAAAACTTTGTACATATATATATATATATATCATAAACAATTACAAAAAAGGAGGGGGTACCTGCCCCAATACATCGGAGCTAAAAATACAAGAAGTAATCTAAAGATCAAGCACCACTGGAGGTGGTGGTGGAGGTGACACCGGTTCGTAGCCCAAGGAGAAGATCTGTTTTCTCAACTCATGAACCCGTGATTGTATCCATTGATTCTGTACAAAGGCCATGTTGTTGTTGCGCCTCATCTCGACTCCCAAATCATCATTGAATTCTCTTTTCAAGGAGAGGATGAGCTTAGACTGGACCTCATTCCAATGTTGAGTGCAATCACTCGAGACCTCAGCCTCTATACATAGATGTGCCTCAACTTCTAAGGTAGCCTTGGTTTGGGCATGTAATGCCAGCTCTTCGGCTTAGTCTAGTAGCAATTGCTCGTATTCGGCCTGAGTGTGAGAAGGCTCTACATGTGATGTAGATGATGATTCATTGCATGGCCTCTTGTTCAAGGAAGGGGATGCGCTAGGGGTGTCGAGCTGTACAGGAGGCTTGTGAAAAAACCAATGCTCATAAGATGATGTTGTGGCTTGCACTTTAGAAAATATAAGTGGTGAATGACAAGCAGCCTTGGTATGCGAGTTATCCCATAATGTGGTCAATAGAGACCATATATGAGTAAGTGTATGGCGATCAAGCTTAAAGATATCTTTGATGGCCGTAGGGAAATCGAAGAGATCTTGTCTAAGAGAAAATTGTCAAAGGACACATATAAGTACATAGGGAGTGCTCTGAACCACTATAATGAGCATGCATGTGCAATCCTTGATTACCAGAAGTGGGTAACGTGTTTTGTGCCACTTGACCCGCCAAGTGATATGTTCAGCGAGCACACTGGATAAAAGACTTTGATAATCAGATGCCATGGCTTTGATTGGAAAAGGCCAATTGTTGACATGTATCTATACTAGAGTCAAATCACGAGATATATAGGTTGGAAAAGATGAGAGAGTAGTCACATATTCCCATAGCCAAGCCTATAAGAAAGCAGGGCAACCGTATAATTGATCTCAACAACATCGAGCACAATGAGAGAGACTGGAAATAGTCTCGAATATGATCATGGGTGAAAGGGTCTTCTTCTATAAATGTTGTCCCAAGATGTCGAGGAGGACTTCATTAATATGATGATGGCTGTGTGACAATAAATGTTGTCCTAGGGCAACCAAAGTGAATACTCTGAACTTGGTTAGGTCTACAAAATCACTAACTTTCTTCCAACTTTTTTCCAATAATAAGTCTAAAGGATAGTGTACGTATTCCCCTGAAGCTTCTTTAGGCAGAGAATCTTTGAGATGCCCAATGCATGAAAGTCTTTAAGATAGCTAGGCTTGTGGGTCGGGATCAAGGCACCGATGCTGAGGCAATGCTCTCAATCCAAGAAAGACTCGAGCTCTTCGATAGTTGGTGTGAGTTCTTATTCTCCAAAGTTGAAAACCATGGATGAAGGAAAATGAAGTGGTTGCCTCTAATAGTGTCCAATCCAAATTGATTTGTGCTAGTGTCAATGTTGGTCCAAACCAGCTATGTTTCCTCCAAAATTTTCATTCCTCAAGGGGAAGGGCAATTAGGGCATTTACAAAATTTGCAGAGATCATGGAGTATGAATCTAAGTGTATAGGTCTATGATCATTGTCTATAGACATAAGCATGAACAAAAGGGTTACAAAGGTCATTTTATAGTTGAAAGCAATATTCTACAGAGATTAAGCCTAACGCCTGAATTTTGCTCCAACGCCTAATTTTAATTCAATTAAAATTTAGGCGCTAAGTGTAAAATCAAGCATTGAAATAGTTACAGGTAAAAATGCCTAACGCTTGAATTTAATTGAATTAAAATTCATGTGTTGAAGACACAATTAGGCATTGAGAGCAGTTACAAGTTTTAAATGGCCCGTGAACATGCCATTATCCATTCTGTTATTGCTTTCCATTTTTCAGTTACAAACTGAGAGAGAAATCTGAGAAGCCATCCTCTTCTATGTCATTTTCAAAATTCTAAAAGGAAAACATCTCCTTCAACCATGAGTTTGGGTGGATCAAATTGACACTTCTTGCTTCTCTCCGTACAAGAGGCAATATTATGGAAGAACCCAGTGGCAAACAAGGTGAGTTTTTTATGATTTGAATCATTTTTATCCTATCTTTAAGAGTTTTTCATGTTCTTGGAAGTTTTTGTTAAGATTCCATGAGTTCTTTTGATGTTTGCAAACTTATTGAATTTTATTGATTTTTTCAACGTTAAAATGATTTTGAACAAATGGGTTTTGTGTAAATTTGTATTTCTGAATAATTTGGGGTATTTTTTAAATGGGTTTAATAATTTTTGGGTTTTTCCAAAGCCTGGAAGTAATAGCCCTAAATTATAGGCGTAATGCCTAAATTTTTAGCCTTTAAAAACCAAGCATTTAATATTCAGGCATTGGCCTAAATTTCAGGCGTTAGTAAAAAATTTAGGCGTTAAGCAAAAAATTCAAGCATTATGCCTAAGACCAGAGTTACATCATTTGAATTTTTTTGTTTCTTTTGGTTTAATTTGGACTTCCCTTTTTGTTTTGACATTGTTCAACATGTTTCATGTATTTCTTTTTATAGATTAGAGGGAGGGTAAAGAGGCATGGGTCATGGTCCACGGTCAAGGCCTTATGGGAGCATATGTGCTCCAAGGTCCAGGACAGAGTGCAGGACCTAGGCTTCTAGCCCTTTCTGAGCTTGCCTGTGTTGAAGGCGGGCAAAGCTCTGATGATGGCACTTGTTGAGAGATGGTTACCAATCACTCAGACTTTCCACCTACCCATGGGAGAGATTGGCATGCCTCCCATCAACCTTTTCATGATGATGGGACTTTCCATGGATGGCATACCCCCTCCTTTTACTAATGACGTTGATGTAGAGTTGGTGACATCCTGCTTGGGGCCACAACCAATGGAGTATTACAAGGGAACCAAAGGTGTCCTTGCCTCGTGATTTGAGAATAACTACGTGTGGGCCACCAATGAGAGTACTCAGGCTGAGATCAACCACTCCACCCGCGCTTTCCTCATCTATATGTTGACCTGCTCCATCTTCTACTGGAAAAGTGATCGGATTTACTTTTATTTGCTACCATCATTTGAGGATTTGGCCATGGTCAGCACATGCAGTTGAGGTAGGTCCATCCTCAGGTGGATGTATGCCAATATGAGTGAGATCTCAACTGGGCAGGGCTCACATTCTTTCTTGGGTCCATACTTCCTTTAGGAGGTATAACTTACCTTCACTCTAGTCATTTCTTTTATTATTTTTTGCTTACTTTCTTTAGTGTATGCTATTTAAATTTTTGGATGTCTTGCTTTTTATAGGTATGGTGCTACGAGCACTTCCCACCTTTGGCCCCCGCATGGAGGAACGAGGAGGTGTTTCCCTTCCCTTGCGTGGCAAGGTGGAAGGTCTTGAACACCCACCACAAGGTCTGTAATTCCATCTCTATCTTCCACCGAGAGACCTCCTAACAGCTGCTCAGGTAAGTACACAATTTACTTTTTTTATTTAATTTTTTATTTACTTTTGAAAATCATATTCTAAATTTTATGTGTTTTGTGCAGGTCAAGTGGCATCGTTGAGCCAAGTGGATCTTAGAGAGGAACGCAGCTCTTGTCCAGACTTCTGCTTAGACCTAGTCTCATCAGAGGATCGTGCTAATAGATATTGATGAGATCATACCTTGGGGAGAGGTGTTGGCATCAAGTAAGCACGGGAGTGGAGGACTTTGTGGTCCCATACTTGCCCCCTCGGGTTATAGATATTGAGGGTGAGGCCGGCAGGGGTGAGATAGGCATTGAAGCCTCAGTCTTCTTAGGGTGGGGAAGGGATTATAGTGAATGGTGGGCCACTCAGTTTTGCAGGCCTTTAGGTGGCCCCATCGAGCCCCAAGTGAGTTGATTTTATTCTTTTGCAAAACCTTTTGTAGTGTTTCTTTCATTTTCTTTTAAAACATATGATGATGGCTTAATTATTTAACTTTATCAAACAAGCAAGGCCTAGCCCACAGTCAAACCCGCACCTCCTACCAGAAGGGGAAGGAAGAGAAACGTTACTATAGTTCAGCTTGATTTGGTAGGAGTGGTACCTGAGGTGGTGGTAGTGACCAACCTTGAGGGTGGAGTGACTAAGGAGCCTTTGCTTGATGCTGACCTCTCCAAGGGGTGGGTGCATACAGAGACTATGACCTAGGTATGACTTTGTTTATTTTAATAATGTTTCTTTGTTAAAATTGTGAATTTTAAGATGTTTGATAAAGTTGTGTACTTATTGCAAGTCTCAAGGAAAGTGTACTTGAGTTTGCTCCAAAAGTTGGCTATGTGCTTTGCCTTGGTAGGGCAAAAGCATCAGGCTCATCTGACAAAGATCGCAGCCCTAAAGGAAGGGCACAAGAAGGAGGTCAAGGAGGTATCAAATAGAAAACAAGTTTTCTTTTTCAATAAAATTTTCTTTAATGGTTCCATGTTTGATTTTAACATTGTCTTTCAATTTTTTTGCAGTTGTTAAAGTTTATCCCTATTTCTAGGGATGGAGGTGGTGATGAGGGAGATACTGAGATGCCCTCTACATCTATTGAGGTTAAGCCAAAGGTATGCATAGACTTGGTGCCTGGTGGCATTGTAGACATGGCTCCTCTATAGGCAGATGAGAGTTCATTTGGGACTAGCCTGGGAGAGGGCATTTCCGAGTCCAGTGATGATGACATTGTCTGCTTTGGAGAGGGCCACTCATATCTCAAAAGAAGAAACATATGGGGAGGAAGGGGACTATAGAGCAGGTGAACAACGGCTCTGATGACTGATCCGAAAATATTGGATTCTTTCCTTTTTTTTTTTAGAGAGACATACTTTAGATATTTTGGTTATTCATTATGTAATTATAATTTCATCTTTGAATGACTCGGATGTGGTTATTTATGTACTTTTATGGAATGGTTTGTATTTACTTTATTCATTGAATGCCTATACAATCTACACTTTCGCATTATGTATATTAGGAAAAAGGGGTGAGATATACCCAAACTTTAATAAGAAAGTAAAATCCAGTCTAAGTTAAATAAGTAAGTTTGGACTATTTATTTTTTTAAAACTAGACATGAATTTCTGGTTCTTTTAATCAATCATGCAAGCAAACATTCAAAATCTGGAAAATAATTCCTATAACCAGACCTCTAAGCTATTGAGTGTAGCCTAAGGGACTCTAACATGAAAATCACTACATATGCATGCTTCTTTGAGATTCTAAAAGGCAAGTGTACTAGTCTAAACACCTCCCCAAAAAAGATCGGATCATGGAATAATAACTAGCTCGGGTAACTCGGACTAGCCATGCTGATATAGCAACCACTGCTCAGACATTGTTCACATCCTATGTGGTGACCCGATGTCGGTCCATTGGTGCGTAATGACATAGATAAGGTAAAATGAGTGTGATGTATTGATGCAATGTCATGTCCTTGGACTCATTTTGTACAAAATATGAAAAATAACAAAGATGTATTCATACAAGTTGTTCAAGGGTGAATTTAGTCCTACTAACTAATTCCAACTGTCCTAAATCTAAAGTGGGCATGTTTTCTAACCTAAAGCATGGCAATTTTGAATAAATATTAGTGATGAAGTGTTATCCTAACTAACTAATGGAGTGACCCAAATCTAGTCCAAACACGTAGACATATGAGCAATGTAGACATGTAAGCAATGTACGCATGTGAGCAATGTATATAAACAAATGAAAATCTTGTATTCAAAATAATTCAGAATATGTACATGTAGAGATCAAACAATCCCCAGCGGAGTCACCATCCTATGGACATCGAGGTCTAGGGGTATTTAGATTCCCCCACCCGTCCGTGGTTTCTGAGCCACACTTCGGCTTGACACTGGCACGTGCAAGTTGCTAACCCTTAAGGTAGGCTTTTTGGGGAGTCACCACCAACTCAGGGTTAACTGATGGAGTTGGACATCGGTTATCCTCTTTAGGGAAGAGGGGAAGTCTAAACCCATAGGCCTAAGGGTTTAACTCCTAAAATTGGTCTACATTCTTGAGATAAAGGGTAAGTTGTTTAGTTGCATTTGGGTAAGGTGTTAGGCACCCCAAATACCCGCCTTTTTAGGGCGGCTTCTCTCATTCATACATATTCTGAATTATGTTGAAGTCCATGCTTATAAAATGTGGAAGGCACTATTTTCTATAATTTTCTCAGGCTTAACGCTTGAATTTTCAACGCTTGAATTTAATTCAGGGAAAATCCAGGCATTTTCTTGAAAATTTAAAAACTGGTTTTCTAAATTAAATTATTTAATTAACAGGAGAGCCCCTCAAGGTTGTACCTTTTAGAAGGGTGGTGGACCCCTCTGAAGTGTCCATTGATTGATCTTAGGGTTGGAATTAACCTAGACACAAAGGGGAGAAAAGAGAAAAAAATGTGGTTTTCTATGTCTCAAGCTCTAATGCTTGAATTTTAATCCAACGCCTATATTTTAATCCAAGGAGAAATTCAAGCGTTGAGAGCTGATGAAATCAACATTTTAACCTGGTTTGTTTGGATGCTTCTATGGATCCTAGTGCTACGGGACCCTCGGGTTGGGACAGAGGGTGTTTCCTAGGGCTACACTATGCAACCCCAGGGGTTTGAGCATTTTTCGGTGCAAGGATATGCCTCCCAAAAGAGGGTAGTCGAGTCATGTAGCACAAGCTTAATGCCTGATTTTTAAAGCTAACACTTAAATTTTCAGGCATTGGAGGTTGACTGGATTAGCCACTTGGTTTGAGCTTTTATAGCATTTACATGGGTCCCAGGGCTATGGGACCCTGACAAAAGGGTAGGGGAGCCGATTCCTAAAGGTGAGGCCCCCAAAGGGGTAGACATTTATCCTCAGAAAGAGGACAAAGTGGTCATCCTGTACGGGCTTAATGCCTCTTTTAGTTTGACTCCGAAATATTCAATGCCTAAATTTAATTCAGGGAAAATTCAAGCATTGGGTGCTGGGATCAGCAGCCAGCCTTAGGTTTTGGGCCACATTGGTAGGGCCCAAAGGGGTGTGTTTCTCCTAGGTCTTTGAGCTAGCCCTAAGTCATAGATACACTTAAACAAATTTTGAAACCTTGATTTTTAACACAAGCTTATCGCTTGAAATCCACTCCAATGCTTGAATTTCTCTACTAAACCCCTAAAATTAAATTCAAGCGTTAGGAGAGGAATCAGGGCCCACCGAGGTGCCTGAGCATAAAATTGGACTTCAGAGGGTCATGGGAGCCTAAGAACAAGTTTAGGGAAAATCAGGGCTTCCTAGGGTGGGTCCCAGATTTTAACACCTGATTTTATCCTTGACGCCTGTTTGTTTAACGCCTGAATTTTATTTCCATAAAATTCAAGCATTAGTTACTGGGAGTAAATCCAGCATTTGGATTTCTTAGGTTTTAGACCCCTTAAGGTTTTTGAAAAATTCTAAACTTATGCACAAAGGTAGGAAATTGATAGGGGAATAACATAGGTAAAATTAAGCTCAAGATCATTTCTACAAAATTTAAACAAAAATCAACAAAAATTCAGCTGACCTAGGTCACACAGGTTCAAGATTTTGGGGTCTATTTGGGGGGCCATCTCAAGGCCATTCCCAACTAGAAAAATTACCAAATTAAATACATGATTAGGCCTATGTATAGTGAACAACATACTAAAATTTGGGCTCATCCTAAGCTATAAAAAATCAGTAAAAATTCTTCACTAAGCAAAGGTTAAAAACCAACACAAATGAAGGTTGTTGATCCTCCATATAACCCGAATTTGAAGCATGTAATAGAAAAAATTTCAGCAGCATAACATCATGTGCAATGAGCATGTTCAACATAAAAAAAATATCCTAAGAGTGGTTTAGGGCTTACCTGGGTTGCGAGAGTGTTTAGGGTTAGGGTTTACTAACTTTTCCTCTTTCTTCTTCTTCTTCTCTTCTTTTTCTTTTTCTTTTTCAGTTGCCAACCCTTGGCTGCATGAAATTAGGGCTATTTATAGCCTCAATTTGGTGCAATGGAGGGTTGGGATTAAATCCTCAAATATCCAGATCAATGGCTAGAATCTCTATGTGTTATTTTAAGGTGTATGGCCAAGATTACACATAAGATGGATGGATGGGATCCATTTATGCTAATTGGCATGGATAGGTGACTTAGACAAGGGGATGGATGAGATGATTTTGTGCTAATTGGATGGAGGGTGAGGATAGGGGTGTGCTAATTTCACTTCGATTGATGACATGGATGAAGAGTGAGCTTGGATACTCTTTAGGGTGTTGTGGTTAGCTGCAAATATCAAAGGGCATCATCAAGATGCCCATTGGAGAGAGATGAAGGGTTCAATAGAGATTTGAAATTCAAATCTTTGATCCAAGAGTGGGTGATGGGGGTGCACCTAAAAAGATACCAATCTAAGAGACATCAATTTTGGTCTTAAGGTGTGAATGCATTAAATGCCATTAATGAGCCAAAACCCTAAAGTTTTGGTTCATTAATGTGTAATGATTACTTTTTTAAAATTTTGACCCCTCACTGTGTAATCCACCTGTGTGAGCTACTGGGTTCTAAAGGTTACAAACTCAGTGTTTGGTTTTGAAGTCGTGGACATTTCGATTCCAACGTACCAGTCAGAACCAAACTACGATAAAGGTAAGGGGTGAAATCAAGGTTTTTCTAACCTAAAAATCTATCAAATGAACTCTATAAGGGCAATATGCTAAACGTGATCTTAAAAATCCTCAAACGAAAGATAGCCCTTAGTCCAAGTGAGCTATAGCCTCTGACTATGCTGAATTACGATGCCCAAGCAGGAAATTTTGCCAAAGATACTCTTTTAGGAACATGGAGAATTCTTGATTAGAGATGCTCCCATATTTTTTGTAGGTCTCTACCATGAGCCATGTTTAGGGAATTTGAAGTTTAAGGAGTCCCATAGCTACAGGAACTGACAAACTAACCACTGGATTCTCAGGCAGTTATTGAGGATTTTTCGAAGCAAGGTTACTTGGAGAGATAGAGTTTCTGTAGTTGCCTAAAGGCTAGTGGAATTGACTTTTTAGACATCTTCCATTACTCAAGTTTGTGAAATGATATTTTGAAGGTAGAGACGAAACTGAGAAAATGGGTCTAACATTGCTGCTACATTTTGAGTCTAGGAGAGTTCCCGAGGGCATTCTGCATGCTAAATACAAATAGAAAGTGCTTTGACTTGGCTTGGGCAGAAATGATGGTTAGGAATACAAAGTTTTGGAATCCAATGAAATTTTAATACTTTAGAGGCCTTAAAATTACTGAGAAATGGCCACTAACAGATTGAATTTCCAAGTTTGAGTGAACTCCCGGGAGTCAGTTGAGTGTCTGATATTTGTCCCTAATCTGTTGCTCCTTTTTTGAGTAATTGAGAGAATATGAGTAGATAAGTCCCACGAAAGCTCGCATTCCTTAGACAATTTTTTGAAGGCCTTACGATTTTGAAGAGATGGATACCGACTGATTCTGATTTGGATACTCAAGGAACATGTTGGCTCGATATGAGTGAAATGCAGCTAAAACAGCTTCTTGACCCCTTGGGGAAGATTTGAGATTTCACAGGGTTTTAAGACTTCAAATTTCTTTTCTCGAACCTGAAGATTTGAAGCTAAGGCTGGGACTGAGAGACATCAATCTAACAGTTCTAGATTCGG